>PVJX010017124.1:0-38992 GCA_004027295.1 Dolichotis patagonum | reverse complement strand
TGATAAGAGTATATAAAACTTTATGGTAAGCATGAGGCCCCATCTCATAGCTTCGAAGTCTTTCAAAGTTTTCAATCATCAGTTGGAATGGTGTTATCCTGTTTTGTTTGACTATATCATACGTGATGATATGAACAGCTGTTTTGAAGAAAACATTATGACAGCTATTGCTGATTTAATATTATCCTTCTTAGAAGTCGTACCATGCTTTTTTTTTTTTTTTTGTTCTATTGCCGTTGGTTCTGTCTACCACATTGTGTCTCATTGGAATTTGAATATGTGTGATAGTTCAAACAAATTTTTTTCTTTTTTATCAAAAATGAGATATTATAATACTCATTGATCATTTTCTGTTATTCAGTTCAGAAAGCCCTGTAATTCTTTCACTATATGCATGACTTTATACTATTGTGTTATGTTTGATATTATTGTAATTGAAAGTATGCTCAACTATAGCAGAGTTAGAGATATGGCGTTAGATACTGTTGATATCCAGTTGACTTAATGTAAAGTACTGTGTTGCCTATGTTGTCCTCTTCTGATCTGCTCTGTACTACCCCCTTTTGTTTTATTCTCTTTTAAATAAAAAAAAATTAAAAAAAAAGATTCTATTAAAGAAAAAAAATCTCAAAATTTTACATGGGATTACTTTTCAATACACAAGACTGTTTACTTTTTACATTTATTTTTTCAAAATTTTCAGACATGTTGGAATCTATATTCTCCTGCTGTATTAGTGCCTTCTTGTCCTTCAAGATAAGTCAACAACTTGATTTAATGTTGGATTCTAATTCCAGATATTTTAGGGAAGACCCTGGCTTAAAAACTTCATACTATTTTCTATAAAATAAACTTCGTCAAGTGTAAGACAGCTATTTCTTTAATTTTCCCATCTCAGTCCAAGAAAACAAAATGACAATGGCTAAGAGTTTTCAAATTTCAAACACCTGCTAGATGATGTGTTATTGTAAGATAGACCATTGCACTTTACATCAAGAGCTATTCTAGTGAAAATCCTCTTACAACCAGACTACTGGTAGAGACCACTGAGAGGTCACACACTAACTTTATAACCTCTATTTCTATAAATTCCAGGAAGGGTGGGACCAGTTGACCTCACTGAAATGTGTTACCTTGATCTCTTCGGAGTAACAAACATAATTTAAGTAACATGTATGCAATGACAATAATTCGTCTGTTTTTATAAATTTAACAGTCATTTTTTCACTAATTTCACAAATATTTATGGAAAACTAGTGGGTATCAGTTATCGTTTGTGATTCTGAATACACAGAAAAACCAAGACAATGTTATTAATCTCAAGAAACTGACACTGATGTTCATGTGGGAGGAAAAATCAATACAATTAATTTAAAAACTTTAGATTTGACAAGGTCTGTGAAGGAAGTAAAAATGACTATTAGTTCATGGAGAGTAGGCCTGGGAGCGAGGGACTCCTCAAATTTGTGAAGAAAGGCCAATGTGAGGGAGTAGGTCAAATATGACTAAGTTTTAAACGTTAAGCTAGCATTTGGTCTAAACTAAAAATAAAGGAAAGGTTTTCAGAAACACAGTAAATAAATGACAGTCATAACACACAAAAGAAATGGAAGTAATTTCAGAGACAAGGCACACTTGTTTTCTGTTATGATGAAAGTTGTGTGTGTGTGTGTGTGTGTGTGCTTAGCAGATTTACCCATACTGTTAAGTGTTCATTGGACAGGATTAGAAGTTCTAGAAGCGGGAAGATACACTTTGTGTACATGAACTAATGCAATTTTGGAACTAAAACACAAGCTAGGAGATATTCTTAAACCTTCCTCTTAGGACACATACAAAAGAGGTTTTTTAAATGATAGAAAATAAAAGTAGAATCAAATTACAAATCACTAATCTCAAGTTTTTCCCAGAAAGATAGGTACTTTCTGTCTCAGTCATCTCCGCTCAGGAAAATAGGGTGTGTCATACTGTATACGAGCACTGAGCTAGTACACGTGCAATACCGATTCCAGCATGAATCAAGTGTTTCCTTCATCATACAAAGCCCCACACTTCCGCAAGAGGTCGTCGTAACGCCTGTGCTTTACATTGCAGCCGGAAGCCCACACTCAGCCGCGGCCAAAAACCACTGACCACCATTTTAGATAAGGTGTGTTTCACCCAAGAACTTTCAGACACTTCGCTTCATAGACCGCATCTGTATGAAGAGGACTGCGGCACCAGCTTCATTTCCCCTCCAGAATCTTCTGCTGTTCCCCAGCATCTGAACTCTCACTGGGCGCCTGCAGTAGAGGGGACGCAGAAGAGCAAGCCAGTTCCAGGGCATCGGGTAGTCCAGGCAGGAACCACATCCAGCAGTTAGGAGGCCACGTCCAGATTTGGCTTTGTTTGCTCAACCATTTTTTACAAGAGCTGCATGTTGTGACTTGCTGCATCTCCGTGAGCCTTTAGCAAAAGCAAAATTGTCAGGTCAAAGTAGTGAAAGAGTCAGGACCCTACTCATAGAGAGAAGTGGTTAATTGTCAGTAGAATCTTTTCACAATCATTTGGGGATTGTACGTTGTATACCTGCACATCCTCACCATGCTAGTTTTATCGCTAGTATTTTCTTCTACAATGTAGATTATTAATAAGTGCACGTTGGTCAAATTTTCATTTTTAATGAAAGAATGTAGAACATTTGTTATTATAGCAATGTATTTGACTTTGTTAAACTGTACTGGACTTTCTATTTTCTTACTTTTGCTGTTTTTTTCATTCCTGCTTGCCTTCTTCTGTACTGATTTTCTCACTTTTTTCCTTTTGTAGGTTTTTAGATTATAAAATGTATTATTGTATTAGAAATTTTAATTAACTTAATTTTATTATTTATTATTTAATTTTATTATTGTATTAGTAAAGTTTAAAGGTGATAATATTTTTACCTACAATTTAAACAATATGGATATTAGGATGCTTTAACCTTCACCCCACATTTTCCATTGTACTCTAATCATTATTTTAAAGTTGTCCTGTTTAATCTTAACTTTAGAAATTAGAAATGATGCTAATTAATAATATCAATGTTTATTTATAGCTTCTCACCAAATTCCAGTTTTGCTCACTACTCTTTCTTGCATTTTAGGTCTTCCTTTTATGATCATTTTCATTCCTCCTGAGGTAGGAATATTTTAGTGTTTCCTTTAGCAGTGTGAGTATGTAACAAATTCACATCCTTTAGATAAAATATTTTATTTAATTTCCATTTAAAAATATTCTTCTGTTAGTTGTACAACTCTAGCCTTTCCAAGATGCAATTTTATTGCATTTTTGAAGTTTTTTTAAACACTGGTTTGGTTTTGGTTTTGGCCTTTTGTATACACTTATTTCATGTCAGTACTAAATTTGCATAAGGTTCAATGTCTTGCTGTGATCTTATCAGAGTGAAGTCTAGTTTAAACAATTTGATGCAATAAAAACCATAAGGATAGATAAATATTTTATGGAACTTGATTATGAAGAAAATGTGAAGAAAAAAAGTAAGAAAAAAGACACACTGGATCAAGAAAGGTTACTTTTTATAGAATAAACAAACAAGCTAAGCGAGTCTTTCTTTGAGATTATAGCATAATCTCAACATACAAAACATGAGCAACTAACGTAGCATTTAAACCAATAGTTTAAAAACTATATAAATGCATTTAATAACAACTTATTTCATTGTTCTTTGTTTAATGGTTACAATAATTTTATAGTTTACTCATTCACATAATAAATCTTTTACATCATTTTTTTTTACATCAATGACATCAAAGAATCAAAGATGTAGAGGACAGCTGTCCAAGACTGAAAAAATTTTAGACAAGAATAAGGGATTAGTGACTAGACATCAATTACTCTAACAGAAGACAGGGAAATATTAGAAGTGATAAAAATGTAGGGCAGGGTCTCTTGTGAGTGGTAACCAAGGAGCACATGATGTGACAAGTGACATTCCTGTCCAGGCTTGAAAGACAAGCAGCCCTCACTCGTGAAAATAGAACAGGCTTCAGAGAAGAGACAATGAAAAGATGACCTCAGGAGGGAACAGCATGAGGGCTCATTGGATAATGGTCAGCATAATGCTGCCAGGTCAGATCTGCATGAGGCAAATGATGTACTGCTTCTGTTAGTGTTTCTGTTCCATTTCCACACTGCAGAAACTGCATTGCGGAGATTGGTTAAATACATGATTTATCGTAAAACATAATGATTTTGTAATTACTTTTACTGATTTGATTATCTTGACCTACATGCTGCTACAAAAGAAATTAAATCTTTTTTTGAAGAATGCAATTAAAATTTTAAATTGTTGTAAATCGTTATACGGACAAGTATGCATAATGTATGAATATGCAGAGATGTCAAATCACTGTCTTTCTACCTCAGCTGCATTCCCAATAGACTTACAAAGTATTTCCAAATGTCAAAACTTCCATTTTCCTTATAAATGTGCTCAAGTTAGAAGCATCCAAACACAGGAGAAATTTTCTCAAGTATAAATAAATATAAATAAAGATGGTGTCTTCCAATTCCACAAACCAAATATTTATCTTGATCACCAAGAAACAACCATTCTAATATTTATAGTGAAAATAAATTATCCACATTATCCTTTGAAATAAAAAGCATTAAACATTTTTCAGAATCCATTTCTAGGACTCAGATCTAACAGGAGCCAGTGTAGAACTGAGGCTGGTGCTGAGGAGCGCCCCCTGCAGGCAGCACTGAGTGCAGCCTGTATCCAAGATCCGGAAGCCTGCCGGTCTCTGGGGCCCTTGCACCCTGTCTGTAGGGAAAACTGTTGGGGGTGCTTCCTGGTCTTAGTGGGCTGCTCATTATTACTGAAGAGAAGTACTGGCAACTCAGTCCTTAATGCTGAGGCCTTCTGGGCACTATTCTAAGGCTTTCTTCAGGTTCAGCGTGTGACAGATTTTGACTTTTTTGTTAATCTTTCAAGTCTAATGAAATCTTGTGATTTTTCCCTCATTCTTTTCAGCTGGGTCCAAGAAGTGTAAACTAAGTACTACAAAACATTTATAGTTTAATGAGATCAAAAGAAAAAAATTCATTGTTATTAGCAATAACAGCTGTCTATCAGCCCTGCCATACGCCAGCCACAACACTCTTACCCACATTAGACTTTGAATGGTGCCAGGAAGCCTGTGGTCACTTTTATCACCTCCCAGTGGGAAACCATGTAGACAAATGACCACAGCTCATTTAACTGTCTCAAAATGTTTCAGTAAAATGTTGGACCTTTCTGAGGACTATTAAAAGGATTTAATTCAGTATCTTGGCTGTGCTTCGATAACAGTGCCCAAAACTACCAATGGCTTTTAACACTGCCGTGTGAATCTTACCTGGAACCAAGCTGTCCTTTCTATTTCCCAGTGGGTAATTGCCAAAGCCCTGGTGACTGTACTTGTGCGCCTGACTAAGGTCCCTCTGGTCTGCCAGGAGCTAACTGCCTACGCTTTGTCCTTTTGTGCTGAAGGTCTTATCAACTGGACGGGGAGCGGGGGTGCTGTTTGCTCCCCAGAAAGCCTGGCCCTGTGAGAACTAGAACTCCACTAAAGGGCAAGCAGGAGCCCCTGCTGTTCTCCTTCACATCTAAAGGTAATCGATGTCCATTTAGTGTGTTCTCTACTGTACAGTGTCTGGCCAGTTACATAAAATGCGACTGTTTTGTGTGTATGTGAATAACATTTATTGAACTGTATCTGGTTTGCAAAAGCTAGAAAGGCAAATTTTAAAATAGAAAATTATGATTGCTAACAGAGATAATCCTGTCTCTGCCAAGAACATATAAAAGTCTATCTACAAATCAATACAGTTTAAATGTGTCAAGCTCCCAAAGAAATCTGTGTATCAGAGTGGATGTGTAGAACCCAGGAGACCCAGGAAAGAAACAGCATTTGGAAGGAGACAAAAATCTCCATGGGCAGGACCTGTGTGTGGAGAAACCTCTGCTTTTCTTTTCCCTGACAGAACAAAGATTGAATTTGGTTCTTTCCAGCCTAATAAGCATATCTACATTAATTAACACCTGGGAGGAGGCTAATTCAAGACTAGAGAGAACCAGGACTCAGTGTGAGGAATGAACTGTAGAAAGCATAGGAGAAAACTTGCCTGTAGGCTAAAAATAGAAGAAATGGATTATCAAACATGGCACAAGGACCAGTGAGAAATAAGAGAGGTAAGCAGTCACACTGAGCATGCTTTGAGCTGAAAGCCTACACAGTTTACTCCACCTCGTCTTGCAGCCGTGGTGTGCCAGTTGGAACAGGTAGGGCTATGCCTCGCAACCCCAAGCAGCTGGGGAGCATCAGTGTGTGGTGTGGTGTGAGCTGAATGTTTTCAGTGTCCTCTGCCTAGCTGTGCAGCCTTGGTGGCCACTCAGGAGCTGGTAGGGCCCCACACAGTGACCCCATTGAGCGAGAAAACTTCATGTGCCATGGGGGGCATGTTGAAGGTCCATCCAGCGTACACCACCCATTTGGGGAGCCTCCCAGTGCTGCTCAAGACCTGCCCAATGACCTCCACAAAGCTGGGGAAACCCTTCCAGTACAGACAGAAACTGAGACTTTGCACTCAGCTGTCCCAGGGAAATACAGGAAAATGACAAAACAAAAAAGCAAAGTGCAATCTCAGGCCTCCAGCTCATCCCACACAAACCTAGGAGACATGGACATAGAAGAAAGTGTAAGTGACACACCTGAAACTTCTGAAATGATAGCAACTGAAGTACAGAAACGACTCCACAAAGCTGTGAAATTGGATTAGAAATAATCTCCCAGCTAAAACAAGAAATGTAATGAAAGAAATGCTGAACACATCTAAATAAGACATAATTTAAAAAATAGAGTAGCACAGAAAAATGTTGGAAACCTTTAATGAACAGTATAAGAAAGAATTAGAATTAGAATTAGAACAGATTCAAAGAGATATCCAGGGAATCAAAAATTCCACTGAAAGCTGACAAGCCTACCTGAATGAATGTAAAGATAGAGTTTCAGAACTCAAAAGCAAGATTGAAGCTAGTGAACAGGAAAGGATACATCTTTTAAAAATAACAAGAAATCAGAAAATAACAATCCAAGAGTTGCAACATGATACAAAGAAAAGCAGCATAATTTGATAGGTGTAAATGAAAAAGGCAACAGCACAAATGATGTAAAAAGATTATTTAGAGAATACCAGAAAATTTCCCAAACATGGGATAAGAAATTGACACACAGATAAATGAAGCACATAGAAATTCAATTAGCCACAACCTAAATAAATCTACACCCAGACATATTAAAAATCAATGACCCAGAAATTCAACATAAGAACAGAGTATTAAAGGCTGTTAAAGAAGCAAATCACCTATAAAGGAAAACCCATCAGAACCACAACAGATTTTTCAACACAAATACTCAAGTCAAGAAGAGCATAAAGTATTTAAAATCCTAAAAGAAAACGATTTCCAACCCAGACTGATGTACCCCATAACACCATCCTTCAAAATCAGTGGAGAAAGAAGATACTTCCAAAACAAAGAACAGCTAAAGAACTTCATGGCCACTAAATCAATCCTGCAAGAAATACTGAAAGATATTCCAGATAGACATAAAAATAACTAGGACTTCAAGAACACCAACAGAAAAAAAAACCCACCAAGCATAACAATTATACAGTAGGGAAAGGTAAAGAACCAACAGCAGAAAGATAACACAACAAAAATAAGCCAATACATATAACTTATAACCATTAATGTAAATGGCCTCAATTTACCAATTAAAAAAAACAGACTTGCATAATGGATCAAGAAACAACAACCAACCATATGCTGTATACAAGAAACCCACCTAACCCAAAAGGAAATTCATAGACTGCAAGTCAAAGGGCAGAAAACAATACTTCATGCAATAAGAACCACCACCCCACAAAAGTGAAGGTAGCTATTCTGTTTTCAGACAATATGAGCTTCAAACTAAGAATGCTCACAAGAGATAAAGAAGGTCACCACATACTGGTCAAGGGGAAATTTCAAGAGAAAGAGATAATAATCTTAAATATATATGCACCAAATATGAGAGCACCCAGCTATATAAAGCAAATATTAATAGATGTGAAAAATCAAATAAACAAGAACACAATTATAATGGGAGACATTAACACCCCATTAACACAAAGAGATAGATCAACTAGACAAAAAGTCAGCAAAGAATTAACAGAGCTGAATCAAACTTGAGAACAAGTGGATTTAGTAGACACATACAGAGTGTTCCACACAACATCAGAATGTACTTTCTTCTCAGATTCACATGGGACATTCTCTAAAATATACCATATAGTAGCCCATAGAATGTGCTTAAGTAAATGCAAAAGAATCAAAATTATCCCATGAATATTATCTAATCATAACACCATTAAACTTGAAATTAATGACAAAAGAAGCTGCGAAAGTTCTGTAAAGACATAGAAATTAAATAATAGAATCCTCAACAATCAATGAGTCACACAAGAAATTAAAGAAGAAATTAAATAATATCTACAAGCAAACAAAAATGGAAATGCAACTTACCAAAACTTGTGATATGCAATGAAATCTGTTCTTAGAGGAAAACTTATTGCGGTGAATTACCCCATCAGGAAAACAGAATGAACACAAATAAACAACCTGATACTATACCTCAAACATCGAGAAAAACAAGTCAAGCCCAAAACCAAAAGAAAGGAGGAAATTCTAAAGATCAATACAGAAATCAATGCAATAGAGACTAAGGAAACAATACAAAGAATCAACAAATCAAAGAGTTGTTTCTTTGAAAGAATAAATAAAAGTGATAAGCCCCAGCCAACCTTATTTTAAAAAAGGAAAGGAAAAACTCAAATTCATGCAAGAAGGAATGAAAAGGGTGAAATCGCTACAAACCCTGTGTAAATACAGATCATCAATACCTACTTTGAAAACGTTTACTCTCATTGGTTCAATGACACAGAAAAAATGGACAGATTCTTAGAAACATATGAAATACCAAAGCTGAATCAAGAATATGTAAAACTGCTGAATAACCAATTTCAGTTAATGAAATTCAAAATGTAAATAGAACTTTGCCAACAAAGAAAAGCCCAAGTCCTGATGAATTGAAAGCTGAATTCTCTAAGAAATTCAAGGAAGACTTAATGCCAACTCTCCTCAAACTCTTCAATGCAATTGAAAAGGAAACAATTCTCTCTAAGTCATTCCTGGGAGCTAGTTTTATCCAAATACCAAAATCAATGAAAATCCAAACCAAAAAAGGAACTACAGGCCAATCTCCCTAATTAGCATAGATAAAATACTTGAAAACAGAATGCAACAAGTCATCAGTAAAATTATACACCATGACCAAGTGAGATTCATTGCAGGAATGCAGGGATGGTTCAGAATATGCAAGTCAATAAACATAATACACCATATCAATAGAGCCAAAGATAAGAATCATGCAATCATCTCAATAGAAGCACAAAAAGCTTTTGATAAATTCCAACACTCATTCATAATAAGAACCCTATAAAAAACCACAATAGATGGTCTTTACCTCAATCTGATAAAAATCACCTATGACAAACCAACAGACAGCATCATATTAAATGGTCAAAAGCTGAACGCTTTCACAATAAAATCAGGAACAAGACAAGGATTTCTTGTCACCACTCTGATTCAATATAGTGCTGGAAATACTATCCAGAGCAATTAGACAATAGTGAGAAATAAAAGGAATAAGGATAGGAAAGGAAGAAGTTAAATTATCACTATTTGCAGATGACATAATACTCTACATAGAAGACACAAAAAAATCCATAGAAAGACTTCTGAATGTAATAACTAAATTCAGTAATGCAGCTGAATTCAAAGTCAACACTCAAAAATCAATAGCATTTCTGTACACAAACAACAAACTTATTGAGATACAAATAAGAGAAACCACATCCTTCACAATAACATCCAAAAAATGAAATACTTAGGAATCAATCTAACAAAGGAAGTAAAAGATCTATTCAATCAAAATTATAGCACTCTGAAAAAAAAATCAAAGATAATCTCAGAAAATGGAAAGACATTCTTTGTTCATGGATAGGAAGAACAAATATTGTGGAAATGGCCATTCTCCCAAAATTGTTATACATATTTAATACAATTCCAATCAAAATACTATTATCATATCTCACAGATCTAGAGAAACCATTCCTAAAATTCATCTGGAACCAGAAGAGACCTAGAATAGCAAAGGCAATTCTGGCAACAAGGGAAGGGTTGGAGGCATCACAATCCCTGACTTCAAGTTGTGCTACAAAGCTACTGTGATAAAATCCATATTGTACTAGAATAAAAACAGATATGAAGATCAATGGAATAGATTAGAAGATACAACCACAACTACAAACACACTCAGCCACTTTTTAGGGGCCAAACATGTTAACTGGATGAAAAATAGTCTTTTTAATAAGTGGAGCTGCAAAAACTGACTGTCAATATATTGAAAACTAAAATTAGGCACATGCCTATCACCATATTCTAAACTAAAGTCAAAATGGATCAAAGATCTAAATAATAAACAGAAACATTAGATCTGCTAAATGGCAAAGTAGGTAGAAATCTTGAAGACACAGGGGTAGGCAGAGAATTCATGAGGAAAAATAAAGTTACACAGTAAATAATTCCCAGAATCAACAACTTGGATCTCATCTTATTAAAAAGTTTTTATATGTCAAAATAAAGCTCCAGCAGGGTGAAAACAAAACTCATGAATTGGGAAAAAAATCTTAGTCAGCTGTCTCTCAGACAAAGGACTTCTTTCTACAACAGTTAAAGAATTTTTGAAAATCAGGCCCCCAAAATTCAAAGACCCACTCCAAAAATGTGCATCTGAGATGAATACATATTTCTCAGTTGAAGAAATATAAATGGCAAATAATCATATGAAAAAATGCTCAGCATCATTTATCATTAGAGAAATACAAATTAAAACAACACCAGATCTGTGAGGTATGCTAATGGTATTTTCATTGGAATTGCATTAAACCTGTATAACAATTTTGGCAGAATGGCCATTCCAGAAATATTGGTTAAGATCAAGAAATCAACCAGTAACAAATGCTGGAGGGGATGTGATCAAAAAAGAATGCTCCTACACTGTTGGTACGAGTATAGACTGGTGCATCCACTATGAAATTCAGTGTGGAGGTTCCTCTGAAATCTAGAATAGGAGGTCTCATTTTACCTATCTATCTCACCTCTGGGCATAATCTCAGAAGAACTGAAAATAGCATACCACAGTGATATATGTGCAGTCATGTTTATAGCAGCACAATTTGTAATAGCCAAATGTTGGAAACAACCAAAATGCCTATCAACTGAGGAATGGATAAAAAAGATGTAGTATTTTTATATAATGGAGTAATAGTCAGCTATAAAAAAGGATCAAATTGAGCTTTTTGTGGGTAAATGGATGTGACTTGAGACTGTATTCATAAATGAAATAAATTAAATTCACATGTGTAAATACTGTATTGTCTCCCTAATATAAGAAACTAAAAGAGTAAATAAGATCCAAAATCTTCAGTAAACATTTTGAAAGTGTAAGAAACTGCTCAAAGGGGAAAAATAACTTGGACAGGAACAAGGAGAAAAGAAAGAAGATATAAAGTTATACACACACACACACACACATACACACACACACACACAATAGCTAAGATGACTGTACTACTAATTCTATTAGTTCTTGGAACTAAACAGTTAACACTGATATGATTAGATCAATATTGCATATCTATATCTGAAAATCTGAATAACTGTTTTGAAGATAACTATGCAAAAACCAACAACTTTTGTTAAATGCCTACCACCTTGCTTTGAAAACATATATTGTTGTTTGAGGTATTTTGTTATTCTTATTTATTTGACTCTTTCGTTTCTTATTTTTCTTGTATTTGTTTTGCTTCATTTTTTCCCTCTTTAAAATAAAATTTAGAGGGGCTGGGGATTTAGCTCAGTGGCATAAGTGCCTGCCTTGCAAGCATGTGGTCGTGAGTTTGATCCCTGGTACCAACTAAAAAATAAAATAAAATAAAATTTAGAAAGAAGAAATAATATTGACTCATATATGTAGGTTCAGAATCTCTTCATTAAATATTCAAGCAAGAGTTGACAAGTGAATCACCGCCCCGCCATCCTACCACCCACCCTCTGAACACAGGACCTCCAGTGGGTGCCAGGCTGGGCTGAGCCATGCCACTTCCACACCCTGCCATCCAGCTGCCCTCAGGGACCCCCCCACACCCTGGACCTAGTATTGCTGTTGATCTTCGGCTCCCACTCCTCCCTGCAGAACCTTGGACTGCAGTGGATTAACCATGCTGTGTCAATGGGAGACTCAGTGATCCCTCATTCAAACAGAACTCAGCAGGCTTCCATCAGTGTGGTGAGTTTGTCCCTAAAATAGGAATAGAGTTTGCCACTTTCAGTGGGTAAACAGAAGCTGTACTGAAGCCACTTCCAGAAGTAGGACTTTGGTAAGCTTGACAAGAGTGTGAGTGAGTCCTTCCTCCACACAGAGAACATCAGGTGAGTTGAAGAAGGTGCCAGTAAGTCTACCCCCAACCTGGAGAAATTAAAAGGGCTTATGAGACACCCAGGGACACAGCAGGGTCTCAGCAAAGACAAACACTATAAACAGGGAGATCTGGTTACCTCAAACAACCTGAAGACATAGTAACAGCAGGAAGCAAGGGTTGACTTATACCAGTTCTCCTAGGAAGAACACAGGACTCACCCAACAGGACTTGCAGGAGGAATTCAGATGACTGGGCCATCTCTTCATTGTGGCACCCAGCAATTGGACAAACATCAACAACACAGTAGGACCCTAAGACACACACTACTGATAGTTGAGACTAGTGGGATTGAAAGACCAAATATTAGACCAAAAGGTAAAAATGACAGCATGAAAAAAGCAAAATGCAATCTCAAACATCTAGACCATCAGGAGGCAAGTATAGGAGACAGGACTTTAATAATCACACATTGGAAATCTCTGAAAACATAACAAGTGAAATAAAAACCAAATCCATGAGAACATAGGGAAATCAAATTAGAAGTAATTTTTCATGCAAAGACAAATAACAACCTTAGTAAAGGAGTTGCTCAGCACAGCTAGAGAAGAAATAGATTTTTTTAAGTATAGAAGCATGAGAAACTGATTGAAACCTTGAATGAACAATATAGAAAACAAGCAGAATCTGTGAAACAAACTCAAAAGACATCCTAGAAACAAAAAATTCTATTGACAGCTGGCAAAACTGGTTAAATGAAGCTGATGATACAATATTGGACCTTGAGGACAGGATTGCAGATAGCAATCATGAAAGGGTAGAACTGTTAAAAACAACAAAGTAGCATGAAATGAAAATCCAGCAGCTTCAAGATGATGCCAAGAGAAACAATGTACTATTAATAGGCATCAGTGAAGATGCAGGAGCCAATGCAAATGACATTGGTAAACTATTCACAGAAGCAATAGAAAACTTCCCAAACATTAGGAAAAAACCTGATATGCAGATAAGTGAGGCATATAGAATGCCAAACAGTCACAACCAACACAAATGTACACTCAGACATATAATAAAGATCCCAGACATACAGCATAAAAACAGAGTACTAAAAGCTATTAGAGAAAAGACACAACTCACCTATCAAGGAAAGCCCACTAGAATCACAGCAGACTTTTCAGTGCAAACCCTCAAGTTAAAATGAGCCTGGAATGAGATGGATCAAAGCCTGAAGGAAAACAACTTTCAACCCAGACTGATGTACCCAGCAAAACTTTTTTTCAAATTTAATGGAGAAACAAGATATTTCCATGACAAAGAACAACTGAAGAAACTCATGTCCACCAAACCAACCCTAGAAAGAGTATTGAAAGATGTTCTAGATAGAGATAAAAATGACCACAATCTCCAGAACAACAGTAAGAAACCACCAGGCTGGGCAAGCAACTAAATAAGGGGGGAAAGCAGAAAGCAAACAATTGGAACATAAGATGGCAAAGTTGAGCCAGTAGATATCAGTTATACCCATAAATGTAAATGGCCTCAATTCAACTGTCAAAAGAAATAGGCTGACAGAATGGATCAAGAAACATGATCCGACAATAGGCTGTATACAAGAAATACATCTGACTCAATAGGAAACTCATAGATTAAAAGTCAAAGGATGGAAAACAGTATATTCCATGCAACAGGAACCCATAGAAAAGCAGGGATAACTATTCTATTTTCAGACAATGTGAACTTCAAACCTAAGATGATTAAAAGAGATAAAGAAGGTCACTACATGCTCATAAGTGGAAAACATAAAGAACTAACAAGTTATGCGCCAAATATAGGAGCACCCAACTACATAAGACAAATACTAGTGGACATGAGAAACCAAGTACACAAGAACACAATTGTAATAGAGGACCTTAACACTCCACTGTTACAGAGAGATAGGTCAACTAGACAAAAAGTCAGCAAATAAATAACAGAACTGAATCATACATGTGAGCAAATGGACTTACTGCATGTTTACAGAGTCTTCCGCCCAACCACAACAGAATACACATTCTTCTCAGCTTCACATGGGACATTCTCCAAATTAGACCATACATTAACCCACAAAACATTCTTAAGTAAATGCAAAGGGATTGAAATTATCCCATGCATTTATCTGACCATAGTGCAATGAAACTGGAAATTAGTGGTAAAAGAAATTGCAAAACCTGCATAAATACATGGAAATTAAATAACAACCTTCTGAACAACCAGTGGGTTATAGATGAAATTAAAGAAGAAATAAAGCAATACTGACAATTCAATGAAAATGCAGATACAACATACCATAATATGTGGGATGCAATGAAAGCAGTCTTAACAGGGAAATATATAGCAATAAATTGTCATATCAAGAAAAGAGAATGAGCACAAGTAAACAACCTAATGTTACATTTCAAGTGTCTAGAAAAAGAAGAGTGAGTCAAACCCAAAGCTCATAGAAGAGAGGAAATTGTAAAGATCAGAGAAGAAATTAATTCACTTGAAATTTAAAAATACAAAGAATTAATGAATCAAAAAACTTTTTTAAGAGAATAAATATAATCGATAAACCTCTAGCTAACCTTATCAAAAAAAAGAAAGAACAAACCCAAATTCATGAAATAAAGACTGAAAGGAGAGAAATTACTACAGATCCCATGGAAATTCAAAAGATCATGAACACCTACTTTGAAAATCTCTACTCACATAGAGTGGAAAACACAGATGTAATGGGCAGATTTCTACAAACATATGAACTACCAAAGCTCAACCAAGAAGATATAGCAATTTTGAATAACCCAATATCAGTTACTGAAATTGAAAAAGTAATGAAAATAACTTACCAACAAAGAAAAGCCCAGGTCCTGATGGATTCACAGCTGAATTCTACAAGAAATTTAAAGATTTGACACCAATATTCCTTAAAATCTTCAATGAAGTTGAAAGAGAAGCAATCCTCCCTAATTCAATCCTGGAGGCAAGTATTACTCTGATACAAAAACCAGAGAAAGACTTATCCAAGAAAAAGAACCATAGGGCAATCTCAGTAATGAACATTGATGCAAAGATTCTCAATAAAATACTGGCAAATAGAATGCAACAAATCATCAAGAAGATTATACATCATGACCAAATGGGATTCATTCTGGGAATGTAAGGAATATTTTAACATACACAAATCAATAAATGTAATACACTACACCAACAGAGCCAAAAACAAAAACCACATGTTCATCTCAATAATCACGGGAAAAGCATTTGATAAAAGTCCAACACTTGTTCATGATAAAAACCCTACAGAAACTCAGAATAGAAGGTATATACCTTAATCTCATAAAGGTCATATATAACAAACCAACAGCCAACATTATATTAAAAGGGCCAAAACTGAAATCTTTCACTCTAAAATCAAGAACAAGACAAAGGATGTCCACTATCACCACTCCTATTCTATATAGTTCTGGAAACACTAGCCAGGGCAATCAGATAAGAGAGAGAAATAAAAAGAATAAAGATAGGAAAAAAGAAGTTAAATTATCACTATTTGCAGATGACATGATACTCTATACAGAAGACCCAAAAACTCCATTGAAAGACTACTAGAGGTAATAAATTCAGCTGTGTAGCTGGTTACAAAGTCAATACTCAAAAATCAATAGCATTCTTGTACACAAACAAAAAATTCACTGAGAGAGAAATTCTGGAAATATTGCCTTTCACAATAGCATCTAAAAAAATGAGATACTTAGGAATCAACCTAACCAAGAATGTAAAAGACCTATATACTGAAAATTATGCAATGCTAAAAAAGGAGATTGAAGAGGATATTAGAAAATGGAAGAATATTCCTTTCTCTTGGTTAAGAAGAACCAACATTGTGAAAATGGCCATACTCTCAAAATTGTTATACAGATTTAATGCAATCCCAATCAAAATACCGTTGACATACCTCAAAGATCTAGAGAAAACACTCCTAAAATTCATTTGGAAACAGAAGAAACCTAGAATACCAAAGGCAATTCTGGGCAATAAAAGCAAGGCAGGAGGCATCTCAATTCCTGACTTGAAACTGCACTACAAAGCCACAGTGATAAAATCAGCATGGTACTGGCAAGGAATAGACCTGAGGATCAATGAAACAGATTAGAAGATGCAAGTATAGGTACAAAGACATTCAGCCACCTGATATTTGACAAAGGGGCTAAACATGTTCACTGGAGGAAGGATAGCCTCTTTAATAAATGGTGTTGGAAAAATTGGCTCTCCACATGCAGAAGACTGAAACTAGATCCATGCCTATCACCATGCACAAAACTAAAGTCTAAGTGGATGAAAGACCTAAACATTAAAACAGAAACACTAAATCTACTGGAAGACAAGGTAGGTAGGAGTCTTGGAGACATAGGGGTAGACAGAGAATTCATGAAAAAAAGCAAACTGCACTGGAATCACTTCAAAAAATCAAAAACAGGGATCTCATATTATTAAAAAGTTTTTACACTTCAAAAGAAATCACCAACAGAGTGAAAATAAAACCCATAGAATGGGAAAGAATTTTAGCCAGCAACCCCTCAAAGGACTTATATCCAGAACATATAAAGAACTGAAAAACATCAACCCCCCCCAATTCAAAGACCCTCTCCAAAAATGGGCATCTGAGATGAACACACAGTTCTCAGATGAAGATACACAAATGACATAAACATGAAGAAATGTTCACCATCACTGGTCATTTAAGAAATGCAAATTAAAATAGCACTGAGATTTCATCTCACTTCAGAAAGAACAGCTGCCATCAAGAAACCAACTGACAACAAATCTTGGCGAGGCTGCGGGGAAAAACAACACTGCTCCACTGTTGGTGGGAGTGTAGACTGGTGCAGCCACTATAAAAATCAGTATGGAGATTTCTCAGAAGACTAGGATTACAAATCCCATTCAATCCAGCTATTCCCCTGCTGTGTATTTTCCCAGAAAACCTGAAAAAGTCATATCACAGTGGTATATATGCACCCGTATTCATAGCAGCACAATTTGTAATAGCTAAATCTTGGAAACCACCAAAATGCCCATCAACCACAGAGTGGATGAAAAAGATGTGGTATTTTTATACAATGGAATATTACTCAACTATAATAAAAGATGATCTTGAGGCTTTTATAGGTAAATGGAGGCAAACTGAGAGTATCTTTATAAGTGAAATAAATAAGAATCATATTTGTAAATATCACATTGTCTCTCTAGTGTAAAAAGTAATAAAAACTGTAGGAGTAATAAGATCCAAAATGTGTAAGAGCTATTGTTAAAAAGAGAGGAAAAGAAAGTGCTCTAAAGGATATAACTGCATGTATGTTTCAGTGTGTAAGATAGATGACCACATTACTACAATTTTGTTGGATCTTTGAACAGAATGGTTTGCACTGTCATTGTTTGATTGTCCACTTTTTAAGCTTTGATTTTCCAACTTGAACAACTGTTTTTAAGAGGACAATATGTAATTTATCAACTAGTGATTTTTTAGTGTTAATTTTTCTGAAATTCTGTATTATTTTTACCCTTTTTTCAGTTTTGCTTTTATTCTTTAAATAAACAAAAGGAGTTGACAAGTGGAACTGATGGCACTGCAGGACTCTGAGTGATCTCAGTGAAGTATGTGTCAATGCACAGAAATATTTTTGTAAGAACAACCTAGTTCACTCTCACTTTTTCAGTGTTTCTACCCACCCCATCCCTATAAAAGCACTATAAAACTAAAAAAATGTGAATATTCAAATGAAGTCTTTTGTAGGTAGGGAATGAAAAGAATTAATATATTTTAAGGATAAATCCATTTTTAATGAAATGCCAATTTCAAGTATTAAATCCTGTAATCACTTCATGAATTTCACTTCGAGTCTTGAAATATTGTCAGCTGAGGCATAGATGCAGAAATGCAAAATGAGCACAGATAGAGGTGAGAATAAGCCACTTACCTATTATTCTTTTCAGTTTTTTCTCTCTGTCACATTCATTTTTTCTCTTCTACCAAAGCCTGGTTTGCATGTTTTCTCAGTGGTAAGACTGTTCAGATAAACCATTATCACTCTCAAAAGATTTATCATTTTCATCCTTTGTGGACATAGAAAATTTTGTCCTGAACACATTTGGATAAGTAAGTTTGGTTTTGGTTTTGTTGTTTGTTTGTTTGTTTGTTCATTTTCACCAACACTGAGTTACCGCATGCCCGGTATTTGACAAGGAGTAGTCACTCAACAACTGTGTGAAATGGAATGAATAAAAATCAGTGAAAGGACTTAGGCTGAGCACCATGAAAGCTGAGAAATTTCCTTTTCCCCTTCATTAATCATATTTCTTTAACTTTCCTCTCTCTGGTCACTTGTCTTCTTTTCACTAGAATCTTTTTTTTTTTTTCTGACTTTAACTCCTGTGGGTTTTTTTTTTCCTTTGGTCTCCTTTGTCATTAACATTTTTCATATCTTGACTTAAATTTTTAAAGAATTGATCTTAAATTGATCTTAACATTTTTAAGAATATAGAGGAATGAATACTTTATATTTCTTTATTCTCACTTTCTTTTATCTGCTACACACTTCCAATACTCACACTTAAGACTTAGTAAAATAATTTAGATTTATTTTTATATGTAAACAATTTTTATTAAGCTATAAAAGAGTAGGCATGGGAAGTGAACAGATTGCTCAAGGAAGATGAGATAAGAGGATCACAAGTTGGAACCCATCCTGGACAACTTAGAGACTTAACAAGACCCTGTTTCAAAAATCAAAAAATAAAAACAGTACACTGAAAGTCCTGGTTTCAATTCCCTGTGCTGAAAAAATAGCAAACAGATTTCTCTTGCTCAGTGTAGAAGAATGCAAGAAGGCTTATTCCTGAAGTCTAACTATGCTCTCAATCAATCTGGGGTATTCTTCATTCCTTATAGATGAATCCATAAAGACAGTGGGGTTTTTTTTTTGAAGTAACATATATATCTGAAGATTATAGGCCTTATAGCAGAAAAGTACATTAGTAAATGAAAGCTTGTTGATTGGTTCATCTCTTTTTGATTAAGAACTCAAAACTGAAAGAAAATAGTGGAGGAATTTGAATGTATTCATTATGAAGAAATAACCAAAGTTTAAAGTGATAGACATGCTAATTATCTTGAGTTGATTAGTGCCAGTGTCCAATGTATACATGAATAAAAACATATCACTTTGCCTCATTAATATGTGCAAGTATTATGCATCGATGGCAAAATAATAATAAAAATTTCTAAAATCTCCCATTTTTTCTTGTAAGCAAAATGATTTTTTCTAATTAATTCTTATACTCAAGTATATCACAAAATATTTTCTTTCTCTATGGTAAATATAACTTATTATTTTATCTTCATAAAAATTACCTGCATTTCAAAATATAAAACAGTATTTGCCTGCAGTTTTCTAACAATTTATTTCCACATTGTGGTTTTCCTTTCAAGAAACAGACTTTTGTTTTGTGGATGATATATTGGGCAAACAAGAGGTAACAAAGTACTGTCTTTGACACCAAGTACTTTGAAAACTACTTCATATCAGATGATCCCAATATGTCACAAAGCATGACTTGTTATTCACATTTCACAGAAGAGCTCTCTGAATTTCCAAGAAGTCCAGTGACTCAAGTGAAATAAGCCTGTGAAAAGCATGTTAGAAGTGAATAGGGTAGAGAAAACGTGTAATTCCTACACTAGTCCTTAAGAAATCTTGCTCCTTCTGCAGTCTCACAGTAATGATAAACACATGCCACTGTAATTCTTCCATTTTTCTCCTTCCAGCATGGCTCTTTTTGATCCACACCCATAATAAACTAAGCATTAAAAGACATCTTGTACCAGTCTGACAGAAGAGGTGAGGAAAACACACAGTGCCGTCCCTCCTGGGCAGAGTAGAGCCCGGCCTCGTAGTAGACCACATTGGAAACACGAGTTATTGGGCATCCCTGTCTTTTAAAATGAATTTCCTCAGTCTCCACATATGCATGGTCATAGTACTAGAGAGAGAAAATCAATTGGAGTGCAGCTAAATAGGCAGGCATCTCTCAGAATGCCTCAGTTCTTTGTGTTACAACAGCCCTTACCTTCTGTCAGCAGAATCTATGTTAACTGGTTTAAGCAAAATTATGTGCTGCTCCATCTTGGAAATTCACAGAACCTTTGGGTTTTGGACTTCATTTCCAGTAGTATCCGTACCTCTGACCTGGTCTGCAAAGATTCTTCCTGACCCTAGAGACAGCAGAGCAACCTTGGCCATGATTCTGAAAATGAGATGCTGTCACATTGCCAACAGCCTCAGAGACATCGACTCAACTGTCTTGATTAGGAATTTGTCACTGTGCAATGGAGAACATAATTCCTGATCTCTCAGGTGTCCATTGTGCTGAGTTTGTGTCTCCCAACATCTAGGGATGAAGTCACAAGCCCAAGGGGAATGTTAGGAGAGATTTATGGGAAATAAAAAGAATAGCTCCTGGATACCAGCACAGGTCCCCCGAGACTCTTTGTCAAGGATAATTCACATGGCAAAGTCACAGTGTGGGTACATTGGGTTAAAATATAGTCAACCTTTAGGATTACAAGTATAGTCACTTAGCTAATACTGATCCAGTATAGAAGCGACTCACTTTGCAAGGATACATGGATACAATGAAGGCATTCTTGGAAAGAGTTCTGGTCACTCACCTGTGAATCCAATGCCTATCTGGTCTCCCTGGACCAGGTGGTGCTAATTGCAGTATAATCACAAGCTGCTCTTTACTGTGGGGAGTTCTGCACGGCTCGATATACCGTCTTCATCTCAGTGTCTGGCTGCGTTCACCTCCAGTCACAATCTTGGTGAGCCTCTTCTTCTTTGTTGACTTCCTCAGGCCAAGTCCCTCTCTACTGTGTATTATTTTCTACCTAACCTAGCTCTCTATAGTAACTGCCATCGGCCACAAATACAAGCTTCTGGTTCTACCAGAGCCAGCAAAGTGCCCTTTCCGTGTTGGTGTTGTTCGTTTGTAAAGTTAATTGGCAAATCGAATTTCACAGAGGAATCTAAAGTGTCTATGTAGTCCCCATTGGTGGGAAGCTGGGGAATCTGAGCTGATTACCTTATCTTGAGAAGCCAGCTTCAACAAGGTCAGATGGAAATAGACTGACTGAAATGTGGAGGGAGAATTCAAAAGAGTTGGAACATCTCTTAGTGAAAAATGGTCATTATACCTGTGCAAAAATATCACTCTTATTTTTAGACATAGATAGGAAAACCAGAGTAAAAACCACACACTAACCATTTCCTTTATGTTTTGTAGGGCTTTTTGGTTGTTGTTGTTGTTGTTGTTGTTGTTTTTCATGCAGATGGCAAGTGCTTCTTGATTCTCAGGTACTTTTCTGTAAAGTTTAGAGTGATCATGTATCTTACCTGTAGTTTTTGGAAAAATAATCAAAGTACTTCTATTGCTATGTTCTTTAAAGAGTTCATGTATCTTTAGGATCCATTGAAATAAAGCTGTCTGAGGGTGATATGGTTAAAGAAGCATGTCGCTTTGGGAGTTGAACACTTGATAGATTTAAGCTATAATGCTAAATTTTGTTTTCCTTGAATACAAGCTTTATAGATTTACCTTTTTTTGTAAAACATTATCAAATGTTGTTATTTCCGGGTAGTTAATATTAGAAGACACTCCTCATCAATAAGCTCACGTACTATTTTGCCTAGGTTAATGAGCTTAATCTGTGATCTGTTCTCTTTTCTCTCCTTCCTTCATATTTGTTTGATCTACATAAAATCACCAAGTAGGTGAGGGAGACTTTTGTCATTCAGCTGTTGTCAACCATAAGACTATGCTAGCAAATGCTGCATAGCAAAGTTTGGTTTTGCTAGAAGTACAGGTTAGCGAAGTGCTGAGTAACAGAGTACATTTTATGAACTTCTCATTTGTACTTACCCTAGTTTTCACTCCATAATTACATGAATAACCCTGAACAAGCCATTTAACCTGTCTATGTTGTACTTTTCTACAGTGGTAAGAGGTGAATCTGGTAACACGTGACTTGTTTCCCAAGAACAACAGTAAGGAGGAACTAGCAGTATATGTGCATGCTTTGTACTTCTGCTAGGAAAAGTTGTGAGATTAAAAGTCAAGCTGACTATTTTTGAGTTGGAGATAAAACTCCAGTTTTATGTGTTTCTGTCAACTTTACATCTTTTCCCCTTCCTCAGGTTAGTAACACTCTCCATGGCTTTGGTAATAGCTTCTTCCCCTTCTCCCATGTGATTTTGGAGGGGGCCACGCTAAATCTCTCTGCCCAGAGGTGTGTGGATATGCCAAGCCTGTCACAGTTTTCTACTTCTCTCTGTCTAGTCACCCATCCAAGGGGCTGAGATATAATGGAAGTCAACCAAACAGGAGTCCCATGCTGCAGTTGTAGTATACGGAACAAGAAACATCCTGTCTTTCCTTAGGGCAATGGCTCTCAAAGACCAAATTCTACAAAATCACCCAAATACACTGAGAAATGGATGGTGGGTGCAACCTCAGACTCAGAGCTTCTGTGTAGGTGTGGCCTACAGCTTCTTTTCTTTTCTTTGTTCTTTTCTTTACTTTTTTCTCTTCTCTTCTCTCTCTCTCTCTCTCTCTCTCTCTCTCTCTCTCTCTCTCTCTCTTCGTACCAGAGATCAAACTCACGACCTTGCACTGCCAGGCAGGTGTTTGTGCTGCTAAGATAAATCTCCTGCCCCTGGGCATACACTTCTAACGAATTTACAGGTGCTGCTTATGCTGTTCTTCTGAAGATGACACTTTAAAACCACTCATTAGGTACTAAATCACGATGGTGGAATGGCTAAAAGTCAATGACTAACTCCTCTCAAATGTAGATAAGGACAACACATTAGTGTTTAGCATATATATATAGTAATATGTAATAAAAATAAAGCTTAAATTGCTACCTAGAAAGAAAAGAATGAAATGAGACAAAGAGAGAATGGTAATGTTTCCATTTAGCCTTAGATACAGTTGATCTTATGACTGTCATCTGTACTTTTTATTTAAAAAGTACACCAATGAATGACTCTTCTATGTAGCCTACTAAGGTATTTTACTCAGTTTTCAAAGCATGGAGAGAAACTAACTTTGATTAGTACAGTGACTGAACTAATATTAGTACAGTCGCTGTACTAACTCAGTGAGTTTTGACTAACTCACTGATTAATAATATAATTCATATTTTTAAAAACATCCTGGACAAATATAAAGAGATTGTGGCCTCATTTGATTCTGTGACATGTTCATAAATCTTTAGATAAAATAGTGTTTTTTTTCAAAGTAGATTTTCAAATAGGGTTAATATTTTTGTGTGTCAAAAACTGCATTATACTACATAGTACAAAATATTGGTTCACTGATGATTGACTTATTAAGAAATAGACATGCATTATGTGAAACTGCCAGTGAAGGTAATATTTAATTTCAGCAATCCTTTTCTCTGCTTATCACATTCAATTGAATTTAGAAAGCATTCATTATTAGAGTTCAATTTATAGTAATATAGAGACAGCATAATATCTCATGACTTACACACATACTGTACTGTAGCTTGGAAAATATGCATAATAAGAGGAGCATCTACCAGTTTTATATGTTTACATTCTCTCTATGTTTAATTCTTTAGAGACTCCAACCATAAAACATATTCAGGATTTCAAATTAGTCTTGAGAAAGTAAGATGGGAAGACACAGGAGAGAGTGGAGCAGAGAGATGCAGATGAGTTTTGATGGCCCCGCTAATTAACACAGTAAGTAATGCCTGCTCTGCAGAGGAGCTCAGTTCCCCCACAGAGCCCAAATCAGAGTCTTTACAGTTTGTATCTCACACCTTTTCTAAGGATCTTTTATTTACACTTCACTGAAAGGTCCTCATTTCTCATTAGTGTTTTAAGTACAAAGCTAGCTCTGGTGATGATATAATTTTTCCCAAGTGTAAACTAGATTTCACACAGAGCATCATGAAGTCAAAGGCGGAGCCCACACTGTGCTATTACCTAGTGTGCAGAGAGAGGAGGAAGCGCGGGATTCCAGAAGTTTGCTTTCCTTTTCTTTTTAATCAGTCTTCCATAGTTTATTTAGCATATATTAAACCAAAAAAGCAGAAGTGATCAATTTGGATTATTTCCATCATTAGAATTTATATTTCTGTCCAGATGTCAAAAGAACACATAGAGTTTCACCAGTACAGTATGTATGTAGGCAAAAAATTAAATATCTGAATTAAATAACAATTTTGGTGGGTTTGAATCATATAAGGTTCTGTTAAGTTCCTTTTGCTCTGAACATTGAACTTTTATTCATTTTCTTGAGTTTAATTTTACTTATTGCATCCTTTAGATGTTGCCAATCTTAAAAAATTCACCATATATTGAAATGCTCATCAACACTCCCAATAATGCTCCCAACAATTCATTTATATTGTTTGTTCTTAAAAATATTGGCTACTCATCTACAAGTATGTAATAAATATAGGTTTAAAACAAACAGTGCATTAAGTACTACTAAGGATACTGGTTTCCTCCAAGATTTCCACAGCAAGGAAGGGAATACATGTTGTCCACACAGCCTCTCTCTCTCTCTCTCTCTCTCTCTCTCTCTCTCTCTCTCTCTCTCTCTTACACTCTCTCTCTCTCTCTGTCCCTCACACTCTCTCCTCCTTCCCCTCTCTGTCCTCCCTCCATACATATAAATACAAATGCAAATATATATGTATAATATATATTATATAATAGCACATATACAAATGCTACAGATAGCATATTTTTAGTGTTTCTATAATGCTACTTAATTTCTGTTTTGATTATCTATCCATTATTACAGATAAAAAATATAGTATTAGTCAACCCTTACTTCAAGAATCTTTTCTGTGTCAAAACTAGTTGCCTGGAACATCGTTGGGGACTGACAGCTGAGAGGCAGAGCTTCTCAAGAGAGCTAGGCCCACCCTTCACCCACAGGGAACAGTGCAGGGAACAGTGGCAGAGGGCCTGAGGTGCCTGGGTTTGCCGCTGCTGGGCCTGCCCCTCCTCCAGGAACATCTAGGAAGCCTGCCACAGGCCTGAGCTTCCTGGGACCACATCTGCTGGACCTGCCCTTCCACTGGGAGCATTGGACTGCAGTGCACTACCATGCTGGCTTGATGAGAGGCCCAGTAACCCCTCACCCAAACCCCTCAGGCTTCAGTCAATGTGGTGAGTTTGCCCCATAAAATAGAGGTCTGCAGTGGGTAAATGAGGGCGGACCTTGGCTAACCTGACAAGAGAGTGGGTAACCCCCTCCCCCACACAGAGAACATCAGACAGGTTGAGGAGTGCGCCAACATCACCCATCCCAACTTAGAGGAAATTAAAAGAACTTATGAGACCCCAATGACACAGTAGAGCCTCAGCTGACACAAAAACTATAACCAGGGAGACCTGGTGACCTGCCACAACCTGAAGATATAACAACAGCAGGAACTAAGAGTTGTCCTACATCAATACTTCTGGGCTAGTTAGCCCAGAAAAAATATAGGACTCAACCAACAGGCACGGTAGGAGGAATTCAGGAGACTAGATCTCCTCTTCATGGTGGTATACAGCAATTTGACAAACATCAACCACACAGTAGAACCCTGAAACACACACTACAGAAAGTAGTGACTGTTGGAATAGAAAGGTGAAAATGACTAAACAAAAAGGCAAAAAGCAATCCTGAACATCTATTCCATCAGGGTCAAGTGCAGCCGATAATGAAATAGAAGACCCTAAAATTCATACACCAGAAATCTCTGAAAAAATATAAATGAAGAAAAGAAACAAATCCATGATGCTATACAGGAGCTCAAATTAGAAATAATGTCTTATGTAAAGACAAAAGTAACAACCTTAGTAAATGAACTGCTCAATATAGCTAGAGAAGAAATAGATAAGAAACTACAGGAGCATGGGAAATTGATTGAAACTTTGAATGAGCAATGAAGAAAACAAGCAGAATCCATGAAACAAATTGAAAGAGATATGCAAGAAGCAAAAAATTGTATTGAAAGCCTGCAAAGCCGTTTAAATGAAGCTGAGGATAGAATCGCAGACCTTGAGGACAGTATTGCAGATAGCAATCTTGAAAGGGTAGAACTTATAAAAACAACAAAGCAGCATGAAATGACAATCCAGCAGCTTCAAAATGATGATAGGAGAAACAGTGTTAGATTAATAGGCATCAGTGAGGAGGCAGGAGACAACACAAAGGACATAACTAAGCTGTTCACAGAAGTTATGGCAGAAAATTTCCCAAACATGGGGAAAACAATCTGATATACAAATAAGTGAGGCATATAGAATGCCAAACAGTCATAACCAATGTAAATCTACACCCAGACATATAATAATTAAGATCTCACACATACAGCATAAAAATGGAATACTAAAAGCTGTTAGAGAAAAGACACAAATCACCTATCAATGAAAGCCTATTAGAACGATGGTGGACTTCTCAGCACAAACCTTCAGGTTAAGACAAGCTTGGAGTGAAGTATTTCAAGCACTAAAAGAAAACAACTTTCAACCCAGAATGATGTACCCAGCAAAACTGTCTTTCAAATTTAATGGAGAAACAAGATACTTCCATGACAAAGAACAATTAAAGAAATTCATATCCACCAAGCCAACCTTAGAAGGAGTGCTGAAGGACATCCTAGGTAGAGATAAAAATGACCACAATCTCCAGAACAACAACAGAAAGAAATCACCAGGCTGGACAAGAAAGTAAACAAGGGGGAAAAACAGGAAACTAACATCAGTAACACAACATGGCAAAGTCAAGCCAGTACATATCAGTGATATCCACAAATGTAAATGGGCTCAATTCACAGATCAAAAGAAACAGGTTGACAGAATGGATCAAGAAACAGGATCCCACATTATGCTGTATACAAGAAATGCATCTGACTCAAAAAGAAACTCATAGATTAAAAGTCAAAGGATGGAAAATAGTATTCCATGCAACAGGAACCCAGAAAAATGCAAGGGTAAATATTCTATTTGCAGACAATGTGAACTCCAAACCTGAGATGATTAAAAGAGACAAAGAAGGTCACTATATACTCGTAAGTGGAAAAATTCAAGATGAAGAACTAACAATTATAAATATATATGCACCAAATACAGGAGCACCCAACTATATAAGACAGATACTAAAGGACATGAAAAACCGAATACACAAGAGCACAATTATTACAGGTTACCTTAACATCCCACTGTCACAAAAAGATTGATCAAGTAGACAAAAAATCAGCAAAGAAATAATAGAACTGAGTCATACCTGTGAGCAATTGGACTTAGTAGATATTTACAGAGCTTTGCACCCAACCACATCAGAATACATGCTCTCAGCTGCCCATGAGACATTCTCCAAAATAGACCATATATTATCCCATAAAACATTCTTAAGTAAATGTAAAGGTATTGAAATTATCCCATGCATATTATCTGACCATAGCACACTGAAACTGGAAATTAATGGCAAAAGAAATTGCAAAACTGGCATAAATACATGGAAATTAAATAACAACCTTTTGAACAACCAGTGGGCTACAGAGGAAATTAAAGAAGAAATAAAGCAATAGCTACAATTCAATGAAAATTCGGAAATAACCTATTGTAATCTGTGGGATGCAGTGAAAGTGGTCTTAAGAGGGAAATATATAGCAATAAATTGTCATATCAAGAAAACAGAACAATCACAAATAAACAATCTAATGCTTCATCTCAAGCTTCCAGAAAAAGAAGACCAAGTTAAATCTAAAGCTCAAAGAAGAGAGGAAATTGTAAAGATTAGAGCAGAAATCAATGCAATTGAAACTAAAAAAACAGAAAGAATTAATGAATCAAAAAGCTGGTTTTTTTGAGAGAATAAACAAAATTGACAAACCTCTAGCTAATCTTATAAAGCAAAAGAAAGAAAAACCCAAATTCACGCAATAAGGACTGAAAAGGGGGAAATTACTACAGATCCCATGGAAAATCAAAAGATCATGAATACCTACTTTGAAAATCTCTACTCACATAGAGAGGAAAAGAGGGAGGAAATGCACAGATTTCTAGAAACATATGAACTACCAAACCTCAACCAAGGAGATATAGCAATTTTGAATAACCCAATATCAGCTATTGAAATTGAAAATGTAATAAAAAAAAACTTACCAACAAAGAAAAGCCCAGGTCCTGATGGATTCACAGCTGCATTCTAGAAGAAATTTGGAGAAGACTTGATGCCAATACTCCATAAACTCGTCAATGAAATTGAAAAGAAAGCAATCTTCCCTAATTCATTCCTGGAGGCATACCTGGAGGCATATCAAAACCAGAGAAAGACCCAACCAAAAAGGAGAACTACAGACCAGTCTCACTAATGAACACAGATGCAAAGATTCTCAATAAAATACTAACAAATAGAATACAGCAAATAATCAAGAAGATTATACATCACGACCAAGTGGAGTTCATTCCAGGAATGCAGGGATGCTTTAACATACACAAATCAATAAATGTGATACACCACATCAACAGAGCCAAAAACAAAAACCACACAGTCATCTCAATAGATGCAGAAAAAGCTTTCGATAAGATCCAACATATGTTCATGATAAAAACCCTTCAGAAACTCGGAATACACAGTGTCTACCTCAACCTTATAAAGGCCATCTATGACAAACCAACAGACAATATTATATTAAACAGACAAAAACTGAAAGCTTTAACTTTAAAATCAGGAACAAGACAAGAATGTCCACTATCACCACTCCTTTTAAATATAGTTCTGGAAACACTAGCCAGGGCAATCAGACAAGAGAGAGAAATAAAAGGAATAAAGATAGGAAAGGAAGAAGTTAAATTATCACTATTTGCAGATGACATGATAGTCTATACAGAAGACCCAAAACACTCTATTAAAAGACTACTAGAGGTAATAAGCAAATTCAGCTGTGTAGCTGGATACAAAGTCAGTGCTCAAAAATCAATAGCATTCCTGTACACAAACAAGAAACTCACCAACAGAGAAATTATGGAAATATCACCCTTCACAATAACATCTAAAAAACTGAAATACTTAGGAATAAACCTAACTAAAAATGTAAAAGACTTATACACTGAATATTATACTATGTTAAAAAAGGAGATTGAAGAGGATATTAGAAAATGGAAAGATGTTTCATGCTCTTGGCTAGAAAGAACCAACATCATGAAAATGGCCATACTCCCCAAACTGTTATAAAGATTAACGCATTCCCAATCAAAATACCATTGATGTACCTCAAAAATCTAGAGAAAACACTCCTAAAATTCATTTGGAAACAGAAGAAACCTAGAATACCAAAGGCAATTCTGGGCAATAAAAGCAAGGCAGGAGGCATCTCAATTCCTGACCTGAAACTGCACTACAAAGCCACAGTGATAAAATCAGCATGGTACTGGCAAAGAAATAGACCTGAGGATCAATGGAACAGATTAGAAGATGCAAGTATAGCTACAAAGACACTCAGCCACCTGATATTAGACAAAGGGGCTAAACATGTTCACTGGAATAAGGATAGCCCCTTTAATAAATGGTGTTGGAAAAATTGACTCTCCACATGCAGAAGAGTGAAACTAGATCCATGCCTATCACCATGCACAAAACTAAAGTCTAAATGGATCAAAGACCTAAACATTAAAACAGAAACACTAAATCTACTAGGAGATAAGGTAGGTAGAAATCTTGGAGACATAGGGGTAGGCAGAGAATTCATGAACAAAATGCAAACTGCACGGGAAACACTTCAGAGAATCAACAACTGGGATCTCATATTATTGAAAAGTTTCTGGACTTCAAAAAAAATCACCATCAGAGTGAAAAGAAAACCCACAGAATGGGAAAGAATTTTAACCAGCAACCCCTCAGACAAAGGACTTATATCAAGAACATATAAAGAATTGAAAAACATCAACCCCCCCAATTCAAAGAGCCTCTGCAAAAATGGACAGCTGAGATGAACCCACAGTTCTCATATGAAGATATACAAATGGCAAACAAATACATGAAGAAATGTTCACCATCACTGGTCATTCAAGAAATGCAAATTAAAACAGTATTGAGATATCATCTCACACAGGAAAGAATAGCTACCATCAAGAAATCAACTGATAACAAATGTTGGCCAGGCTGTGGGGAAAAAGGAACAGTGCTCTAGTGCTGGTGGGAGTGTAGATTGGGGCAACCACTATGGAAATCAATATGAAGAATTCTCAGAAGACTAGAACTGGGAACTCCATTCAACCCAGCTATTTCCCTCCTGGGTATTTTCCCAGAAAAACTAAAAAGTTCATATCACAGCAATATATATGCACCCATGTTCATAGCAGCCCAATTTGTAATAGCTAAATCTTGGAAACAACCAAAATGTCCATCAACCACAGAGTGGATGAAAAAGATGTGGTATTTTTACACAATGGAATATTACTCAGCTATAAAAAAGATGATCTTGAGGTCTTTGTAGGGAAATGGAGACAACTTGAGACTATCCTCATTAGTGAAATAAATAAGAATCATATTTATAAATATCACATTGTTTCTCTAGTGTAAAAAGTAATAAGAACTGTAGGAGTAATAACACCCAAAATGTGTAATTGCTACTGTAAAAAAGAGAGGAAAAGAAAGTGCTCTAAAGGATATAACTGTATGTTTAAGTGTGTAAGATAATGACATTAATGTTTTTGTTAGATTGTTGATCAGAACTGTTAACAATCTCACTGTTTGAATGTCTACTTTGTATGCTTTAATATTTAACTTGAACAACTATTTCCAATGATGAGAGTATGTAACGTATTCAGTGGCGATTTCCTAGTGTTTTTCTTTTATTTGCTGTTGTTGTTTTGGTTTTTTTTGTTGTTGTTTGCTTGTTTTTGTTCTTTTATTTTTTCCTTTGGAATTCTGTATTGTTGCTACCATTTTTCTGTTTTGTCTGGTTGGTTTTTTTCTTTTTAAATTAAAAAAAAAAAAAACCTAGTTGCCTGGAGTTTAACCTCCCCCGTGACTGCTTTTGGGGAGGTAGTTAATTCTAGGCAGTGTCACGTTTCACTCCAGCACGGAAGAGAAGAGGGCTACCTGGTGTCTGGCCATTGTGGCCCCTGCTGACCTGTGGTCCTCTCCTCACTGGTCAGAGAAGGACCATTTCTCTGTCTATTGAGGTGTCTATTTCACTCTCTGTTTGCTTAACACACCCGAACATAGGAGCTGCTTTTGCTGTACCTCCACCCTTCTCTGTAAAGGCGGTCTCCTGTGTCTCCCATGTCATGCCAGCCTTCTGGAAAACTTAGAAGCATTAATTTAGCATATTCAATTGGGAACTTTCACCTTTATCCTTCTTCGCCGCTTTTCTCTTCCTACCGCAGTAGGTAGAGTGACACCATCTGTAACCTGGTGGACCAAGGGAAAGAGCTAAAAATTACTCACAAATTAATGCGCCTTAGTCTTCTTTATTCCTTCTTCCTCTTGTGTCCTAACCTAACCTGCTATGATCTCTCCTTCCCCATCATACCACAGCTCACCAGGGGATGCTTGGAAAATCCCTTGAAAATGAAGAGTCAACCCTTTATTTTGTCTCTTATAGGAACAGTAGCCAAAGCCCCAAAGCCGGTGTGCTGCCAAGTAGCCCAACTCACTGTCACCCTCAGGACAGGTGTCCCTGACTAAGGAGGATTCCTGATGGCTGTGCCAGAAACCAGGGACGTCCCCCACCCAGAACTGTCCGCACAGCAAGCCTCCTGTAGGATCGGATCCCAGCGAGTGAGAAAATTACTGCTAAGATTGTTTGGAAGATACTTTTTCTCTTTTCCATCTGGAGCCATGTCGGGATGGGGAGAAGCATCTGTCATTAAAGAACTAGAGCACTGTGCTGATTAAATTATACCTTCTTCAGCTGCATGGCCGCCTCCCAAATTAAGTAAGAAACTGTGTGAATAACACTTATCATGCAACTTAGTACAAAGCAAACTCAATAAATGCTAGTGCAATACATATAATTTAGTTGAATAATGAAGCAATTAAAACTATAAATGTTTAGCCATTTCCCTAAAATTTCAAAACTATGCTTTCTGGTCACTTCATGGATATATGGAGGATTGCAATCTAATTTAACTATTTCACAAGTGCCTTTCAACACCTTTGAGATAGGAAAAATGCTATCATTGCTACTTCAGTGTGTCATTCAATCATTCTATAATTCGTTTAGGCACCCTTCATGCACATGTCAATGAACAAAATATCTTGCTAAATAAACAAACTATGGCCTGGTCTAGTCATGGGTTCCTTCAATTCTAAACTAATATTTATTCCCAAAGGAAAGAAAAATTTTCATGCTGTACTAAATAATGAACAAAAGCAAAATTAAATGAAGTTGATTACAGATTAACCTTTAATCTTTAAGAGACTTGAAATAGCAATTATCCACAATGATCACAGTGATAAGAATAAAGCTTTTTTTGGTTAAATGTTCCTTGCTTGGTCAGTGGCCTACGCACCTGCTTGGTAAGCGTGAGGTGGTTTGATCCCCGGTACCAAAAAAAAAAAAAAAAAAAACCATATTCCTTGCTGGAAACATATCAGAATTCATATGGCAAATACATATTGAAATATCTCAAAGAGAAATGTACAGTGTTGCAGAACCTGAAACACAATTTTAAATGCCAAAGTTGTTTACATCTCAACTGACTTTTTGCTACTCTATTTTCTTTGTCTCTGTGGGAATCTACTTTGCTAAGGAAAAAAATCTATATGTTATGGGTCTTCAGGAAGAAAACGTTACTTCAGTTTAAGTAAATAAACTATCACTTAGCAATGAGGCCGCAGGGAATGGGCCTCCCTTTGAAACATAATTTTAATCATTATGCACACTTGTGATCTATTCTGTTATGAATTTTTCAGTTTCAAATAAACATCAGTGGCTAAATAAATGAAAATGTTTCTTTCAGCTCAAAGTATATCAATGCAGTTAGGCACTCATGTCACATGGTCTGGATATTTTGCTATTAAACTGTCCTATATTGTATTTGTAAACTTACTGAGTAGACTTGAGAGACAACATCAGTTACAAAATGTTGAAGGGCAATGGTGGCACATGCCTGTAATGCCAGCACTCAGGAGGCTGAGGCAGGAAGATTGTTGAAAATTCAAGACCAACCTGAGCTACCAAGTGAGCTCAGGCCCGCCTGAACAGCATAGCAAGACCCTGTCTCAAAAAGACAAATAAAATAATAATAAAATAAAATAAAATAAAATAAAATAAAATAAAATAAAATAAAAATAAAATGTTACTAGAATTTGTACAATTTCCCCAAAGTTTAAGTATTCCAAAACTGTGCTTTCTTTTTTAAAGCATGAGCACTTACAATTCTAGAAGAGCTGAGGAGGCACTGATTATAGGGAGAGGAATATCTGAGACAGCGCCCTATGTGAATACTTTACAAGCAAGAACTCAAAATCAATGAATAAAGGGCCCGATTTGAGGAGTTAGAAAAACTTATCAGATAAATGCAAAGGCATTTGACAGAGGAAGATAATAAGGAAGACAGCTAAAAACTGAGGTACAGTAGAGTAGTGATAAAACCGAATTTGTTTCTTTGTAAAGGGAAGTGAATAGATAAATCTCTGATGGCTTTGTTCAATACAGTGAGAAATGCAGCAAAAAGAGCCTAAAAAGTAACATTAGAAGGAAAAGTGAGAAATAAATTTTGTAAAACAATATTAATGATATATTATAATGGCATACTGTAGCAAGAAATATATTCCTACAATGTGAAAAATCATTTCAAATGAACCTGTATATACTTATCATATGTATTTACAATAACTGAAAAGAAATATGTAGACATTCAATTAGCAATTTCAGACTTTTTCACTTTTAGTAATACCATGTCTAGGTGGTTTAATGAACACATAGTGCATTATCAACAAGCAAAATACAATCTTATACACAGCCTCCAAAATAATTAAACAAAAAAGTTGAAATTCTCCTAGTTCATTCAGTAAACTCAGAGTAAATTTATTTTCCAAACCTGGCAAGGATAGTAAAAGAAAAAACAAAAAAATCTACAAGAAAATCTTAGGAATCCAGATGTAGAAATTCTGAACACAATGTTAAAAAAAAGAAATTCAAATATTTAGAAAATGATGTTCCAGTTAGCTTTATTCTGAAAAGGAAAGACAAAATCTATATGAATGGTTTATATTAATAGAATAGAATGTATATATTTTATTCACTTGGTAAAATTTACCTGAAGAAAATTGTTCTCTTGATAAAATTGTACACCATTAATGATTCAAAAACACATTTAGAAGAAAACGACCTTAGCCACATGATCACTGGTCTTGTCTGTCGACAGTTAGTGTCATAAAAATGGGTTCTGCGAAGTAATATTAGTATTAGATAGACTACATCATCCTAGTCTAAATCTGTATGTGGGCAAAGCAGCATATATGGAGGACTATTAGAAAAGTTTAAATAAAAACTAAGTGTGAGATAAAAATTATTGATGTATGAAGACTAGGATTGTTAACTGAAGATAGCAGATTATAAAATAGCATGTACAATAAGATTTTCTCCCAAAGTTACTGCTGCTCCTGCTTCTCCTTCCTCTTCTTTTCCTTCATCCTCCTCCTCACCATCCTCTCCCTCCTCCTCCTCCTCCTCCTCCTCCTCTTCTTCTTCTTCTTCTTTTTCTTCTTCTTCTTCTTCTTCTTCTTCTTCTTCTTCTTCTTCTTTTTCTTCTTCTTCTTCTTCTTCTTCTTCTTCTTCTTCTTCTTCTTCTTCTTCTTTCTTCTTCTTCTTCTCTCTCTACTCTCTCTCTTTCTCCATTAAAAGCATAAGAGAATATCATTTTCTACCTCAAAGGAAGAAAGCATTAAGAGTTTGAAAACTAGCAAAGATTGACAGGAATAAAAACTAATAAAAATGTATGTATTATTGATGTATTACTGATGAGAATATAAATTGACAGCCAATCTGTCATTTGTATAAAGTCAAACATTTAGATAACTTATGCTCCAACAATTTAATTATATATACATTACCCACACACACGAAAAATAGTGACTCATACATATAATATGGAAGGCTCATTAAAGTTTTCTAGGCCACTTTTCTGGTTTAGTAGTTCAGGGACCCAAGCATTTCCATTTCTAAAAGGGTGGTACGAATGCTCCTGATACCAAAACCATATGTTAGAACTACTGCATACAAGAAATTTGTTCATGAGTCAAGAAGTGTACATGATTGCTTATGATGACACTGTCCAAAATAGTACATTGGAAAATGTTCACTAGATGTGCACTAACATGAAATATCATTATAAATTAATATGGTTACATGCAACACCAAGAACAAATCTTGGAAGGCTGAAGATTATAAATAGAGTAACTGCTATTCTGAAGCAGAAGAAAAGTAAAATTAGACAATATGCTTAAAATATGTAATTAAATGATCCACAATGATAATTACAAAATTCAGGATAGTGATTCCTCTTGGAACTGAAACAAATCATTGAAATAGATAGAAAAATCATATTGATAGTGCTTTTTACCTTTCATTTGGCAAGTGTTATTTTATTCATCATGCATTTGTTATGAATATCCTATTAATTACATTAAAATATAATAAAACATTTTTGAGAGTGCCACAGAAGATAATATGAAATATTTATCATGGGCAGGTATGGTGATCTCAGTCCATCACTATTACACAATTTTTACCAGATGTTTTTACAACTAACGTGAAGCCTCACTTTTTTGTTGTTGTAATGTCATTGTAATACATGATACAAATATTCTACTTGAGGAACTGGTGTGTGTATGTGTTTCCACTGGATAATTTTTCCTTCCCATCTCCTACCAAGCTCCCTGATCTCTCCATAGGGCCCTATTTTGCTGTTTAAGCCATTTTTATATTGAGTTTCTCACACTGGGGAAACCATGTCTGATTTATTTCACTTAGGACTGTGGTCTCAAAATCCACCCATTCTTCTACCTTACAACACACACAAGTGTATCCTTCATAACATCTTAATGGCACGTACTGCATGGCATCCACACATACCATTTTCCCTTACCACTCTATCTGGCATGTAGGCTGCTCCTATAATTTAGCCGTGGTGAGCTGCGCTGCTGTAAACGTGTACGCATATACGTATCACTGCGATGTGATATCTCATATAGCTCATCTGGAAGAATAACTGAGTCAAATGGAATTTCTACATTTAGTTCTTTCAGAAAGCTCCACACAATTTCTGCAGTGCATATACCAGTTATATTTCCACCAGCAATGTAGAATGTGTCTCTTTCCTTGTGTGACTGCCAAAACTTGTTGTTTTTATGTTCCTGATGAAGGCCATTCTGGCTGGAGCATGGAATCCTAGAGGCATTTCACTTTGCATCTTCGTAACGGTTAAAGATGCTGAGTACTTTTTCCTGTTCTTATTAACCATTGGTACTTCTTCACTCTTAGTGTCCACTTTTGATCAGATTTTTTTTATTTTGGAGAGTCTAATTTTTTGGGGTTTTTTTCTTAATATATTTTACATAGTAGTCCTTTGATAAAGGAGTACCTGGCAAATTTTTTTTTCTCATTGTGTAGGTTGTCTTTTCATACTATTGACTGTTTTCTTGCTAGACAGGTTTTTAATTTGATATGATCTCATTTGATGATTTTTGTTACCTCTTACACAATTGCATTTCTGTTAAGAAAGGCAGAGTTTTTCTCCTTTCAATTGCATGAAAGGACTTGTGGAATATTTTTATAAGTTCTTCCCTGAGTGCTGGTAAAACTAGACAGTGAATCAGTGGGGCTCTGAGCTCTGGCTTGGCAGCAGCTTCACTGCTGTACCAACTGTACTGTCTGCTATTGGTATACTTGGGATTCTTATGTCTTGATTCAATTTAGGTAAATAATGTATGTCAAGGAATTTGGAGTTTTCAATTAGTAAGTGTCCAAAAATAGTTTTATATAATGCTCTGGATTTCAGTAATGTCTACTGGAATTTCACCATTTTACTTCCAATTACATTAATCTGTGCCTTTTCTCTATTTCTTTTGATAAGATTACTTAAGGGTTTATTAATCTTGTTTTCATATGATTGGCCAACTCTTTGACTCATCCGTCTTCTAGGAGGTTTTTACTCTTCATTTTATGAATTTCCACTCTGACCTTCATAATGTGTGGTTTTTTTTTTTACTAGTCTTAGATTTGGGTTGTTTTGTTTTATGGAATGTTGAGATATGTCATTAGGATATCTGGAATTATTCTGTGTTTTTAATGTGGACATTCATTCTAAAACTGCTTTCATTGTGTCTGTCTTGGTTAATTTCCTTGTTGCTGAGACAAACTACCCAACACCCACAAATTAAATGGGGAGAGGTTTACTTTGGCTCACAGCAGTAGAGATTTTAGCCCATAGTCCGCTGGCTGCAAGGCAGGGTGGTGTGGCACAGGAGCCCCAGAGGAGAAACAAAGCAGAGCGAGCAGGAGACAGCGAAGCAGTGGCCTTTCTTTCTGCTGTCTCTTTATATCCATCCAGGCTGCAAACCTGTTGCTTCATGCCACCTCGTCCAGGGCAGCGTTTCCATTATGCTAGACCAATTTAGTTATTGCATGTCCTCAATCTCAGTGTTACACACACCAATGTAGCACTACATACCCAATTCCCAAAAGCACCATGTCCCAAAAGCCACGTCCAAAAAGCACCATCTATGAGAGCAAAAGGCTTTGGGGACATGTACATACAATCCATAATGGTGTCCAGTAGTTTTCATTATGTTGTTCTTCCATTTTTATTTGATTCTAAAAGTCTTTCCTTTCCCCTTGATTTATTTTGTCTCCCATTAATTATTCAAGAGTATATTCTTTTTTTTTAATTTGAAAGAGAATAAAACAAAAGGGGGCAGTACAGAGCAGATCAGAACAGGACAACATAGGCAACACAGTACTTTACATTAAAACAACTGGACATCAACAGTAGCTAACACCATATCTCTTACTCTGCTATAGTTTAGCATAGTTTCAAATACAATAATATCAAACATAACACAATAGTATAAAGCCATGCATAGAGTGAAAGAATTACAGGGCTTTCTGAACTGAATAACAGAAAACGATCAATGGGTACTATAATATCTCATTTTTGATAAAAAAAATTTTGTTTGAACTATCATACATATTCAAATTCCAATAAGACACAATACGTTAGAACCAATGGTAAAAAAAAAAAAAGCATGGTAGGACTTCTAA
>PVJX010017123.1:0-39152 GCA_004027295.1 Dolichotis patagonum | reverse complement strand
TCTACACAGAGGCTTTTTAGCTAGATATTACAATTGCATAAAATCAAGTCCATGTCCATCTGTATGTCTGTCCAGATGTATGTCCATGCACCCATCTGTCTGCCTGCCTGCCTGTCTGTGTGTATCTGTCCATCAAAATCTCCTGCTGGGTGGCTCTGCTTTCCTTAACTGATACACACTGTGACACAAGCCCCATGAATCCCACAAGGCTAAATCTCCTTAAAGTTGCTGCCTGGGGACTGGAAGGTAGAGCATTAGTGACAGATCTCCCTCCAAAATATCTGTTCTGGGAAACTGTCTCCTCTTTACTTATTCCACATACAGAGAAAGTCAGGTTTGCTGTTTATTAGCATTGCGAAGTCTTCTCCCAGCTGCTTATCAAGTGTGTCCCCTAAGGAACACATTTCCTTCCCTCTCATCCCTGATCCTCCTTGCGTTCACATCTTTGAGGAATTTGAGCCTGACTGACCCGGGATCATCTTAAGCCTAACAGACCAACTTCTCTGTGGGAGCTAGGTGGTTGTGAGCTGGTGCAGCAGCCCCTCCAGTGCTAGACAGAAAACAGAGGGAGAATAGTTTGCTTTCTCTTACTGCAGTGTGGGAACATCACAGACCTGTCGCTCAGTTCAAGATCAGAGAAAGTTCTAAACAAGAAGCCAGCCTGGTTCAAGGGCTGCACTCTGCAACCCTGCTGACTGCTGGGAGATATCTGGGAGATGAAGGCCAACACTCCCTTTTCCTATTCTAGGGAGCAGAAACTAGATGCCTCTATTTCCTTCACCAAAGGTAGAATGTAATGTTAGTACTTCTGATTAATTTGCCTTAAGTTCCTGCCAAGAGATGTATAGTATGCTTTGCCTTTTTAGGTTTGATGGGTGGCTGGGTGCCTCCTGGTAATTTCTCAGCACAAAATGATGACAATTTGAATGAAATTCAATTGTTACTATTTTCCCCTTACTTTTAGTTATTATTTTGCACTAGCTCATTAATTCCTTTGCCTAGAATTGGTGGCAAAAACAGAAAGGGTGAAATACCACCAAGGGGACTATTCTTTCAGTGTTCATTGCAGGTGTCTCTGTTAGCGTTCTCCTAACAGCCACATCCAGGTGTATCAAATTAGTTAAGAGGGCCATGGGTTCATTTGCATTTCATCTGCATATAGTTTCTGAACACTTGGATAAACAGTGCTGGTGATTTTCAGGCCATTCCTATTTTAAATTTTATTGCTCTATACCAGAATTCACATAATCACTTACATGGAAGAAATTTTCAAGAGAGTGGATGAGAGAGAAGTACATGGAAAAGATGCTATATTGTTATTCTCTAAGGTCTGATAAAGTAGAAGACTTGGGGAGGAAAGGGATGCTGTAAGTATTGGGGGCCTATGTGTGAGGGTTTTTTGCATCTAAAAGGTTATAAAAGCAATACTGATGTTGTTGCTGCTGATAACAATAATAATTATTTGGGTGTGACATGTTGGGAAGAACCTATGTGACCTCCCAGGCCCAAAATACACTCAGGATTCGTCCATGTGACCTCTAGATAAATATCAAAGCTGGTTCAATTCACTATTTTACAGTGTATGTGGAAAAAGCAGTTGAAGTCTGTCAGTGCAAAGTTTTGCTGAAAGCATGCTACATTCAAGGAATTCTTCTCATATCCATTAGGGAAAATCCAGTCGTTCCACACCCTCTCTGAAAAATGAAAGCAAAGCAAAGCAAAGCAAAACAAAACAAAAAAGAAATACTCTACTCACCTGTTGTTACTCTTCCCATTGCTTCCCATTCCTTCCCATGTCAGATTCAGAGCTGTTAGGAGATTTATTTTCCTTGCCAACAGCTTGCAGCCTTAAAAACACAAGCTCATATCTTCCTTTGGCTGAGTTAGAAGAACATCTCCATCTGATTTCCTTAGGGACTTGATAATTTTTGTCCTCTTTTCTCTGTCTCTGACTCTGTCTTTTCTTTATATCTGTCTCCCTTTCCCATTTCAGTTTCCCTTCCCCACTGCTCCTTCTGCATTCAGTGCAAAATGACACAAAACTCAATCCAAGCAGGAAGCCAATGACTGTGGCAGCAGTGGGAGAGCTATACCGTGGGTAACAATGCCATGCAAGGTCAACAGGAGATAACATATGTCATGCTAAGGAAGTTGGAGCCTGTAGGGACAGGCACAAAAGTCTGTGATTACACACTTCCTAAGACCTTTCCCACTGCAGCTGGATTCCATGCTAGGAGCATTAAGTGAGTTTTGTTAAGACTTTTAAGGAAACAGTGAGTGGTAGCAGCTACTGGGGTTGTAGCAGATTTGTTTGAGCAAAGCGAGACTGGGCTGCCTGGCTTGGTTGGAAAGAGGAGAGGGCCAATTATCTGGATCTGCATGCAGTCCTGGGCACTAGAAGGACATGGAAGCTAGAATGCCAGGGTGCAGTGGGATTAATTGACCAGTCTTTTGGTACTAGAGTGAAATAGGCTTTATAGCAGGCCCCAGAAAGTCTACAAAACAACTGTTTCTGTATTTTTCCATTTGACTTGTGTTTATTGTTCTTCCACCTAGGAGCTCAAAGAGCTTTCTGTTCATCACACAGTATCTGACTGATCTTATGTTTTATCCTGCATCTCCAGCTGAGGATGGGTGTAATGGGTGTCAGATTTTCTGGCTCAGCCTCCAAGAACACATATTTAGTCCCTGTGAGTTCATCTCATATCTAGGTAAATCTTTATATTTCCTCAGAGGATAGAAAACTTTATTATATTGATGGGCAAACCAAGCAACAAGCAAAAGGTGCATTTTGCAACTCCTCTCTAGCACAAGCCCTTCCAAGGCTCTGACATGAAGCATAATAATAAATTCTTCTGATTATATGTTTTTGAATGTCGTTTTATTTTTCCTATAATTAAGATCATGTCTCTTTGTTTATTTGTTTATTTTAATAATTTTTTTGTTCAAAGAAACTTAACAATTTATTGAGTGATACAGCAAGGTAACAAAAGTCATGAATAAAAGCAGTATAAGTGTTTCATGGAACTGCAAATGAAAACTATGAGAATAAAACACAAATGGTATTTTAAAAATAAACTCATTTTACCTGATGAAAGATGCATTTCAACATCCACTGAGGATTTGCTCCCCCTTCCCCACACCAAAATCTAGATGCTTAAATTCCTTAATAAATTTTATTTTTAAAGGGGGTAAAATTAAATACAACAAAACAAAACAGAATGGGACATAAGAAAGCATAAATTTCAAAGCTAGAGAACCAGAGAGCTTCACTATCTGTCATATTGTCTCTTGTTTTCTTCCAAATGGTTGTCCATATCTTTGCATACAGAGAGTTCATACTAAATAACATAGCCAATCTTTCACAAGATGTCCAGTTCACTGGCTCTCACTCGCCAAGCGCAGCGGGGGTGTGGGAGACACGGGAAGGGGGACAGGATGACATGAGATGTTTGATTCTCAGCCCATGCACCGGCAGGTTCACAACCGCCCCCCAGAGAGGGGAGGCACTCCTTGTTCTCCCGACACCCCAAGTCAACCGAGTCAACCTCATGGTGCAGGTCCCCAGGCACCAGGGTCTCTCTCCTGCCGGCTGCTGAAAGTCCGCCCCACTCACAGCCACCCCCCGGAGAGGGGAGGAGCTCCTTGTTCTCCTGGCACCCTGAGTCACAACATGGTGCAGGTCCCGAGGCGCCAGGGTCTTTCTCCTGCAGCCTCCGCAAGTCTGCCATATTCAGCTGCTATTTCTTTCTGATGAATTGACCATTCCATTTCCAAAGTTCTGAAATGGTCAACAGACCACAGAAAGAATTCTCTTTAGGCTCCTGTTTGAAACCAGCAGCTGTAGCAATCTTCAGGGCCACGATCGATCTTTTAAATCTGAGCACTCCTCTCTTTTTCCTTGGGATGTTCACAGCATTTTGGAATCCAGCTGGATATATTTAGTTTGGGCTTGGTGGATATCTTTATGGAAGTCACCACTATTCTGTGCTTCTTGTTTTTGCTGACTTCTCCAGTTACAGGCAGGGCTTCCAGGAATGTATTTTCTACTCACTGCCCTCCAGAGTGGTAGGCTTGGAAGTCATATCATAATATGAAGAAGTGCTATGTTGCTTGGTACTGGTTAGTACTCTCTACTTAGTCGAAGTAAAGCAATGCACAACAAAACAGAACATGGCTTGGTATATACTGAGTTAGAAGTTAGTCTACAAACAATTCTTTTACATCTTGTAGCTTATCTACGAAGAAAATTTGGCAGAAGTTTTGCCAACTTTGTCCACAATCCCAAAAGTTTACATAGCATTGCTACCACAAGTTGTGAAGCTGAAATGATCAGTAATTTAAAAAAATACTCATCAACTATGCTAGAGGAAAGACTAGATTATCTTTCTATTCTCTTTATAGAAGCTAATGTAAAATTGTTGCCATAGAAAAGGGTGATTGTGTGTTAAACAATGTAAGGAAAAGAAACAACATAGAGCTATGTTAGGCATTTTGTAAACGTATTATGTTATTTAAATTTTTTGATATATATGTTATTTGTCAATTCAAAACATGTATAATTAATTGAGATTTAATTTGATTCTAAGCAAATATTTATTTTTATATCTAATTTTGAATTTATAGTTTTGTGCTCTTTTCTAAAAGACTAATTGTCCAATCAGATAAGCACCACGTTTCATAAATCCCTAATCTTTCCCAAGGTATTTGGGTTGTTTTAGGGTATCCTGGTCCCTGGTGACTCTTCTATGTCACAGGGCAAGACTTTGCCTGACTGTAAGTCTGGTGGTACAAGAGGAGCTAATGAATGAACTCTCCAAAATCACTTATTTCAATGCTGCATGCCCAGAACTAAGACTCAGGGAATATCCTACCATTCTAAGGCTTCCTCACCCCATTCAACTATAAAGCCACATGAGATCCTTAGGATGATCTATAGTTAAAAATTGTTTACTATCTAATTGTGTGAATTTGAGCAAGTCAATATATCTTTTCATGACCCCAATTTCCTCATCTCTCTTCTGGGCATAATTACAATGGTCCAATATCACTTACAGGGTTATAGTGAGTAATCTTGGGATTAAAGGAGATGTTAAAGTTCTCTGAAAAGCAGAGTATTTGGCAAAGAGAAGGGATTATGTTTTATTTATAAAGTCAAAGCAACCGTCTGCTAAATCTGAGACTCCAGGTAGTTGGACTAGAATTCTATGTAAGCTAATATTTTCTACATTTGTCCTTCTAACAATCATAGCCCCTTTGTGATTTATAGGTCTGGTGAAAAAGCCAGGACACCTTGACGGTGGCATGAGTGATGGAGCCAGCAACCATGCTGCTTACATGTTGAAAGTTCTTAGAAGATTTTTTGTATAAGGGAGGTATACTTCAATTCACATTCTCAGGTATTGTTTCTTTGAGGCAAGTTCCTCCTTGTGCATTGAATCCTCTGATGTTTCTAATTGACTTAAAAGTATTTTGTCTCTCTTTAGAAATGTCACCTATCCTTTTTCAAGTACACTTTCAGGCAACCAAAATCAATACATTACTTAGGTTAAGCATATTAGATAGTGAGTGATTGACATTCCAAGTGAGAGGAGGCTTTAGCTGAGCTTAGGACCTGAGTTAGTTCTGAGCTTAGGACCTGCTGGAATCCATTCACATTTATAAGCAGATATTAGTAACCTAGGAAGCAATATCTTGAAAAGAGATATAGTTGGAAAATTACGATGGCTGGTCTTCAGGGTTAAGCTGTTCATAGAGGTTGGAGTCCAAAGTAATTTCCAATTACACAGTTATTTGCTTGGCACCTGTTTTGTTACAGGCCTTGTGGGATTATACATGATGGAATATCAATCTTGACCTTGTAATTAGCCTACAGAATAATAGGATTTAGACACATACATAAGCTTTTCATGTCAATTGGGCTAGTGACCATATTAACAGTAGGAAAAAAGCTTCTGAGATCTAAGGAGAGATATATAATATCCTGTATATTTGGCCTTTAATTTTTTAAAAATTTTATTTAAAGAGGAAAAAAACCCCAGAAAAAAACAGAAAAATGGTAGCAACAACACAGAAATCCAAAAGGAAAACATAAAGGAACAAAAAAAACCCCCAAAACCAAAAACCAAAACCACTAAGAAATAGCCACTTGATATGTTACATACTCTCATCATTAGAAATAGTTGTTCAAGTTACAAAATTAAAGCATACAAAATAGATATTCAAGCAATGGGACTATTAACAGTTCTGCTCAACAATCGAATAAAAACAGTAATATGGTCATTTATCTTACACACTTAAACATACATGCAGTTATATCCTTTAGAGCACTTTCTTTTCCTCTCTTTTTTACAGTAGCAATTACACATTTTGGGTTTTATTACTCCTACAGCTCTTATTACTTTTTACACTAGGGAAACAATGTGATATTGATAAACATGATTCTTATTTATTTCACTAATGAGGATGGTCTCAAGTTGTCTCCATTTTCCTATGAAGGCCTCAAAATCATCATTTTTATAGCTGAGTAATATTCCATTGTGTAAAAATACCACATCTTTCTCATCCACTCTGCAGTTGATGGGCATCTTGGTTGTTTCCAAGATTTAGCTATTACAAATTGTGCTGCTATGAACATGGGTACACATATATCACTGTGATATGAACTTTTCAGTTTTTCTGGGAAAATACCCAGGAGGGCAATAGCTGGGTTGAATGGAGCTTCCAGTCCTAGTCGCCTGAGAATTCTCCATACTGATTTTCATAGTGGTTGCACCAGTCTACACTCCCACCAACAGTGGAGCAGTGTTCCTTTTTCCCCCGCAGCCTCACCAACATCTGTTATCAGTTGATTTCTTGATGGTAGCTATTCTTTCCAGTATGAGATGATATCTCAATGTTGTTTTAGTTGCATTTATTGAATGAGCAGTGATGGTGAACATTTCTTCATGTATTTGTTTGCCGTTTGTATATCTTCATCTGAGAACTGTGTGTTCATCTCAGCTGCCCATTTTTGGAGAGGGTCTTTGAATTTGGGGGCGTTGATGTTTTTCCATTCTTTATATGTTCTTGATATAAGTCCTTTGTCTGAGGGGTTGCTGGTTAAAATTCTTTCCCATTCTGTGGGTTTTCTTTTCACTTTGATGGTGATTTCTTCTGAAGTGCAGAAACTTTTCAATACTATGAGATGCCAGTTTTTGATTCTCTGAAGTGTTTTCCGTGTAGTTTGCATTTTGTTCATGAATTCTCTGCCTACCCCTATGTCTCCAAGATTTCTACTTACCTTATCTTCTAGTAGATTTAGTGTTTCTGTTTTAATGTTTAGGTCTTTGATCCATTTAGATTTTAGTTTTGTGCATGGTGATAGGCATGGATCTAGTTTCAGTCTTCTGCATGTGGAGAGCCAATTTTTCCAACACCATTTATTAAAGAGGCTATCCATCTTCCAGTGTACACTTAATCTTGTCCAGAGACGAGAAGTCCTGAATGTTACAGAGACAAAGGAACATTTGAACAGGACCTAGTTAAAGGAGCTAATGAGTGTTAAATCTTTAGCATGGTGCTTTCAAGTGGCATACATCCAATACATCCTATTGTTATCATTGGTAGTAGTAAATAATAGTAGTTATTGTTGTTTATTATTATCATCATTTTCACTGTTAAACACCTGTTATCCTGTATTTGCAAAGGAAAGAGATCTAGAGAAATGCTCTTTGAATTTTAATGTGTGTATAAATTTTGCTAAGATGAAGTTTTTTATCCAGAAGCTCTGTACTTCTGAATTTTAAACAAGTTTTCAAATGATGCTGACGTTCATGGTCTGTGTACCATATTTTGAATAGCAAAGTCCTAGGGGACACTGAAAAAGATAGGACACTAAGGCTATGGTCTTGAGGATGAAGATAACGATTGGCAATATTTGTTTTCTGGGCACTCGTGAAGTCAGTGATGTTATAGGACCAGTGTTGCTGGAGACTTTGTCAGATTCCTAAGTTTGCAATTTTGGTAATTATGGTCATTGCTTGATTTCCTATGGAGATAGGTGAAAAACTGATTAAATGAAAAGGGCACAAGGATTATTTTGCATTGTGTCACAAGAGAAACAGAAGACAACACCCTTCCTTCTATCAGTGCTGGAGAAGAGGAAATTTATCCTGCTCTGGATAGGCTGTGGGAGCCTAAAGAACACCTATGTTTAAGTTATTGAAAGGCAAAAGGAGACAATTATAAAAACCTACAACAGGGTAGTATCCTTCACAGGTCATATTTTACATGCTGTTTTTAGTACCTTTGAGCTCTTGTCTTCCCCCGTAGATTATAAGCTTGTCAGAGATGATAGGTTACAAGCAGAAGTAATTTCTCTGTTTCTTACTGTTATCTTCAACCCCAACACTGTGAAATCAATGTTGGGAGCTTATTTAGGACCAATCATTATTACACTTAATCCACATAACAGTTCTAAGTAGGTGCCGCTGTATATCAAGACCCTTACCATTACCTAACACACTTTATGCTTTGTTTATTTATTTGTTTATTGTATCTCCCATGTAGACTACAGGAACCACACAAATTTGTACACTGCTTCCAAGCCCCTATAATATCTCTTTTTACATAGTACTTGCTGAATATATGTTTGTCAAACACAGGAGTGGTTGGATAAGAAAATGAAGAAAGGTTAAGTAATTTGTGCAAGTTACATAGATGTAAATATTACAGCTAAAAATATGAATCCTGTGCACTTTGCTTTAAAACCTTTACCATTCCATTGTATCATGACCCCCATTAGTTAGTTTGTTTATAACTTCATTGGCATAAACTTAGATTGTAATTCCTAATGTTTGCTCACGTCTTTGGCTGGTGAGTCCACAGGGCCTGTGGTACCACATGGGTGGATAAGCATTACTTACAACCTCTGGGAGGTCGTACTAGAGATGACTGATAAAGCCAGCCCCAAGGATTCCAGGTCATCCGTGCTCCCAGATAAGGAAGAACACACAACTTAGGGAGAGTTACTTGTAGAGAATAAACATTGCATCACACACAGGTCACTGGGCCCTCTCACTGTGATGACGTGTAGAAGGCCAATATCATCTTATCTCTATTTAATAAGGATTTGTCATTTGACTGACCCACAGAGAATTCACTTATGTATTGTTCTATTTGTCTTCAAAACCTTACAAGGTGCATATTTGAGTTGGAGGAAGTGGCAGGGGTCAAGTGAGATGCCTAAGCTGCTCAGTCTCAGAGGCAGAAAATGTCCTAGTTTCCCTACCAGAGATAGCAGTTGGTGCTGATGGTGGTACTTCTGTTGACCAAGCTGCACAACTTTAAAATATCATTAGAGCTTCAAGATGACAGTTTGGCCAAAGAGTAGAAAACAAAATCAGTAAGTTTCCTAAAGCTGAGGTCTTCATTTAGAATTAGCCTCTTGGTATCTCCTATTGTGATGAGTTGAGTATATGTATCTAGGTGACTTCTACTGAGCAGGCAGTCAAATTCTGGTATGCCACTAGGTCAAGGATGCAGAGGATGGATATTATAGATCCTATCCAAACTAGGAATGATAAAATTACAAGTGACTACACCTGCCATTTGACACCTTCCCCAATGCCTTTGGTTATAACCAGACCCAGTAGGCATGAAGCTATAAATGAGGTCATATGAAATGCAAGGAAATATGCTTGCTATGCCTTGAGGTAGTTGTTACTGGAAAGAAAAGGAGAAAGTAATGTTATTTTACACCAGTAAACTGGAACATCCTACTTGGGCAATTTTAAACATCTTATTCTGAGATGGAAGTCACAATTTCTGAAAAGTCAACTTTGGAGGATTTCTAGATTTTTATCATACAATCAAGACAGGATACCTTCTATTATATCTGCAGTGGCTCTAAATGAAATGCTTAAATTTTAATTGGTTTGTTCAGTGACAAATAAAATCTATTGTTTCTGTTATGACTCTTAAAACAAAAGTCCTTCAAATTATTCTTATTAGAAATTTTTTAATTTAAATGGCTTTGTGAGTTGAATGAAAGGACTTTTAGATTAATGTGATCCACTGTAATGCAAATTTCCTGTGGCTCAATGTATTACTGAAGGTGTTAATTTTCAGGATCTTTTTCCAAAGTATTTCAAATATAGAAACAAGAGTAAGGAAAGAAACTACTTTCAAATTTAAGATGATGGGTAGCTCATACCTACCTTCAGTTCATGTGTTCATTTTATAACAAAGGACTGAGGAATTTTCTGCTGGAGGTACATACATCACAACAATCTCCAAACTCAAATGAGGGCTCAGCTCCATCAGGAATAATGAATGTCCAAGCTGTTTCAGACCATAATTTATTTCTGTTCCCTGAGTTCATCACATGATCCACCACCAGTGCTCATTTTTCTGAAAATAATTTCTCTAGATGTCCATGGGCTTCCAACTCTCATCATCCAGAACAGTAAAGAATAGTCACAGCCCCTCCCATAATTTATCCCCATGTCCACAAATCTCTCCAGGTCTCCACAAACAAAGCAGAATGCAAAACACAGAATACAATTGTTCATCAGTACATGGGCATGCCTCCAAGTGCATAATAGAAAATGTGAATAAAGGAGAAAATTGTGGGCTTGGGACTTTTAGTCAGTGGCTCTGCTTTCACTCTTGCTTCATGCTAAACCAAATGGGGTTCTGGCTACAGTTTGATTTCCCTTTGTTTCCAAATGATATCCCCATTGTCTCTTGTCTAATGCGGATTGCTTTTAAATCAAGCTTTGATAGCCTGCATCAGTTGTCTTAGAAAATACCACAAGAGGAGGTAAAAAGAGCTAGTATCATGTTTGGGGCCAGAAATAGAAAGGAAAACATATACTTTGAGAGAAGAGCATGTTCAACAATCACCTCCATGTTTATTTTCTTCAGTCAGTAGTGTTTGTGTTCAATACCAAAATGATAGGAAAGAGCAAAAGACCAGGCAGTTGGATAGAGTGACTTGAATCAAGGTGATTACCTATTTACTTGCAATTACTCTCAGCTAAATACTATGCTAGGAAAAGCTAGACAGGGCAAATCATAGTGAAAAATTCACCATGAGAATCATCAAACTCAATAAAACAAGTCCCATGAAAGAAACCAGTCTAATGTTACTCCTATGTTTTGGGGATGTAAATCAAATGTAGCCACAGAAGACCAGAGAAATAACTCTACTAGTTACTTGAAAATTTGTTCCGCATTAACCAATCTCTCACTGAGCTCCTGCCTGTTCAATTTTTCCTCTCACTTGAAGCTAGTTTTATGTCATAACTAAAGACTGGCCATTTACTTTTGAGTGCTTTTCCCTCCCTTCCAACACAACTCTCTATTTGATCTCTTCCTTCTGCACCAGCAAGATAATTTAATTGTTATTTTCTTCAGGAATTCTGTCTTGTGCTTCTACCCCAAAATACCTCATTATTTTGTAATTATTTATGTACCTTTTTCCCCATATTTGATTATATTATAGTCACCTTCGCAACTCTGCTCAACGCATTACTAGTCATACGTGAGGCTTCATGTAAATATATTGAATGACAGATTTATAATTAAGAAAATATCATTTACAAATAATCTGTGAGAAAAATATATGTATACTGTGTGGATATGCATACAGTTACATTTAGTTCATATCAGAGCTATCTTTTATAAATTGAGATGTATAGACTATTATTGTCATATATAGGGAATTTAGGTTTGTTCTTGATTATAAGTTTCATGATTTTAGGCAAAATTTTAAAAGTTATTTTCTTCCTGTCATATTTTTAGTTGGAATATTAGAAATACATTAAATTTGAATTTAATTAAACTTAATTAAGAACAATTCTCCCCCTTGAGACAAACTAATTTTTCCACTGAGTTGCATAGGCTATGTGCAATGTATTCGGAATATTTTATTGTGTCCTCAAGTGGACCACTTGTTAAATTAAGTTCTTTTCTGACTAATCGTAACTTATTCTTAGAAAAGCACCACATTACACTTCCTTTAGTAAGGTGCTTCTGTGAAATTCTAAATGGAACATGATTAGATTGGTCATATGTTTACTTAAGAGAGTCAGTAAGTGCAGGACTGTATTATTGGAATAATTATTGTGCATAACCAAAGGAGGCAGGTGCTTGTCTGCTGGCTTCTCCCAGTGCTGACATTTTTGCATGATGCCCTGTCCTTGGTTATGTGGAGGTGGCAAGATCCTGGACTCAGGAAGATCTCAAATCTTTTGCAGTAAAGCCCAGGGGAATTTTACATCAATTCTGCCTCTTAAGTGTTCTAAGGCATCTTTCTTCTTCCTCATTTTACTTCAGATACCCTGGAAGAAATGTGAAAAAAAAAAGCCTCCATGTGAAATTAAAGGGTTATAAATGTACTTCAAAGCATCATATGCTGTGTTTTTATGACGAGTGGGAAATTAATTTCTCATCTGCAAGTGCTGGATTATCCATTGCCCCTCATGCCAGGTTTCGGAAAGAATCTATAATTCTCCCACACTACTGTACTCCTAAATTATCTCTCTGTCTCTGTCTCTCTGTCTCTCTTCTTCATTCTCTCTCTCCCCTCCCTCCCCGCCTTCTCTTCTTTTTTCTCCAGCTTTGTGGTCAGTCTTGAAGAAAATGCTTTCTTGGTGATATACTAGAGCTTATCATACAGATGGCCAGTGGCCTTTGGAGGATGGGGATCCTCAGGTTTCATTCCATGCTTCCCAGCTCTGTCTCATGTATACTAGTTCAGGGATTGGATTAGAAATGAGAATATAATATAATATTATGTCATGTAATTATTATATTATGAGAATATAATATAAAATTAGTTCAGGAATGAGTATATATATACATATATATGTATATATATACATATACATATATACATACATATATATACATATACATATATATACATATATGTATATATACATATATATGTATATATATAAATATGTATATATATATATTTGAACAGGCTAAGGTTGGGAAAGGGTCTTAAGAATGGGAGGAGACACATTTGGCTAGTTTTGGTAAAATTACTTGTTACTGTTTCTAGGACTGGTCATCTCTTACAGCTTTGGTGAGTAAGGACTTCATTACAGCTTCAGGAGGTTGTGGGTGGTGATAGTAGTAGGAAGAGGTACTGTACTGATACAGAGGAGACCATAAAACCATATCAGGTGTTTACTCTTCCTGACCTTTTTCCATAGGATATCCTGAGACAGAGTAACACAGCTATTTAACTTTGGTTAATACATCAGATCTCTCTCTCTCTTTTTTGCCTGAAAAGAATAGGATAACTAATGCTTGATGCTTGATGCTTTGAGTTTTCAGAGTGCTTCTATATATTCTATTTCATGTGACTTTCAAAACAACCCTATTAAGTAGAAAAGGCTGGTAAAATTTATTAACATTCTCTATGTTCTTCCTTCATCCTGTTTTTACTTTCTTCCTTATGTGTTACATGCAGCATCAAATTGAAGTGAACTTTTGAGCTACTTCTTTGCCATTCTGCTCTGAAGGTAGGAAAACTGATTGAACATGTAATTTCATATGCAGTTTTACAAACTAATACAGAGATCTATTTCTCTTTACCTAGTTCTTTCAATGCCACCTTCTGAACTATAGGGCAACATGTTAACTAAGACTGTTGACATCAAGATATAGAACATTCCTTTCAACAAAAGGATTCAGTAATCTGTTCTCTCTGTTTCTGTAATTTTGTCATTTTTTGGCAGGTGATAGTAGAATGGATATGATTAAAACATATTATACACATGGACCCCCCGAATGTGGAAACTGGGAGAAGTGTGAGACAAGAAACCTAATGGGAGGTGACAGTGATCAAAGTATGTTGCATGCATATACATGCATATAAATCTGCCCAAAAGAAATCAATTAATTTTTATATAACCAATAACACAGAAGTAAAAAAAAACCTTTTATATAACAAAACAAAAGTGAAAAGAAACTCATTTGAAATTTGAATTTTAAAAAGACTACAAAAACAGAACTTATTACATAGATATACACAGCATAATTCTCTGAAGATTCATACAGGCTGTTGCATGTATTAATGGTTTGTTCCCTTTTATTACTGAGTAGCACTGCATGGCATGGATATATCACCACAGTTTGTTTAAGCATTCTTTCATTGAAGGACATTTGAGTTGTTTCTAGCTGTGGATATTATAAATAAAGCTGTCATACACATTTATGTAGGTTTTCATATGAACATATGTTTTCATTTCTCTGGGATCAATGCCCACAAGAACAATTTCTGGGTTGTATAATAGTAGCATGCTAAGTATTTTAAGAAAGAGCCAAGCCATTTTCCAGATTGGCTGCACTCTTTTATGCTCCAGAGCATAAGTGACCCATTTCTCTACATCTTCACCAGCCTTTGGTGTTGTCACTATTTTTCATGTTAGTTTCTGTTGAAAGATGTGTAATGAGCTCATGGTGGCTTCTGTATGCATTTATCTCATCTTTAATGATATCAGACCTCTTTCCATGAGCTTATTTGCTATTTTTCTTCTTTCTTGAAATATCCCTTTATGTCTGTGCTCACTATTTAATTGCATTCTTCTTTATTATACTTTTGAATTGAGAGTTCCTTATATTTTAGATAGAATATGTTCTTTATATTGGATATGTGATTTTCATGTATTTTTTCACAGTATGTAGCATGTTTTGTTATGCTTTTGATAAAGACTTTTGGAGAGGTTGTTTTCAATTTTGAGGAGGTCCAATTTCTCAGTTTTTCCTTTTATATATTATACTGATGTCAAGCCTAAGAACTCTTTTTCCTAGACCCAGATTTGGAAGATGCTTGTATGTTGTTTTATAAAATTTATTTAAAAAATTTATAGTTTTCCATTTCACATTTAATTTTATGACTTATTTTGAGTTTGTTTTTGTATAAAGTGTGAGATATTCATCAAAATTCCTTTGTTGTTTTTGTTAATGTCAACTGGTGTCCAATTGATTGAGCAACATTGAAAAAAACTATTTTACCTCCATTGAATCACTTTTGCCATTTTTGTCAAAAACAAATTGGAAACATTTTGTGGGCACATATTTAGGTCTTCTCTTATGTTTTACTGGCCTATGTGATTTTATACCAATACCACACTTTTGATTAGTGTAGTTGTATACTTAGTCTTAGAATCAGGTAGAATGATTCTCCTACTTTATTCAAAATTGTTTTCACCTATTCTAGTTCCTTCACCATTCTGTAAAAAATTTTATAATATATTTGTCTATAAAACTATTTTGCTGACATTTTGATTAGAATTTTATTAAAGTTGTATTTGGGAAGAATTGGTATCTTTTTCATGTCTAATCTTTCAATTGATGAACATAGTATATATCTCCATTTATTTAGATCTTTGATTTCTTTCATGAGCATTTCTCAGTTTCTAGTATATAATCTGGCATGTTTTGTTAGTTTTTTAAAATGACTATAAATAGTATTGTATTCTTAACTTTGATGTACATGTGTTTAATGCTAATATATAGAAATATGATTTTTGTATGTTTCTATCTTCTGGAGTCACTGAATTTACTTCTTATTTCTAGGAGTAAAGATTTTTTTCAAATACTCAGGAATTTTTATGTAAACAATCATATCATCTATGAATAGATACAGTTCTGTTTCTTTTTTCCACTCTGATTAGATTAAAGCTCAATTTTTAGAGTGAAAACTGTTCATAAATAATGCTGCATAGCTTTCGCTGCATCATATTATGAAACAGATGATGCCTGAGGCCTCATATTTAGTAATGTTAAGGTTGATAAGTGGGGTCAGAGGTGTCAGATGGAAACCTGCATTATAACACTCCCCATTGATCTTTCAAATAATGGATTGTACATTTATTGACAATCCATTATCTCATTAGGAGTTGCCAAAAGGGAATTATCTAACTTCATTACCTCTGTAGCTATGAACTGGAATTCTATAAAGAAAGATCAATTTGTATTATGTATTTATTTTTTTGGATATAGTTCCTACAGGAAAGGCACAACAATTTAATTCTTTTCTACTATTTATCAATCTTCAGAGTAATAAATTATGTCCTAAAAGTGCCCAGTGGTGACCAATGTTTTTTTGGTATCAGTTGGAAGTCATGAGTTTTATGTTTGATGTGTGAAAACTAAATGTAGTTATTATTCTTGCTTAATGATCATTTGTTCCAGTGTAATGCTGGTGGGATTTACTTCAAATTTGTTTCACTGTTTTTCAACATGAGTCGTTAATTTAAAAAAAAATCCTTGTTGTGGTTATATATATGCACATATACATATATAATTTTAAACTAATTTTAACTGTACAATTCGGTGGCATGCATTGTATCTACAATTTTGTGCAACCGTTACCACCATCTGTTCCAAAGCTTATTCATTACTTCACACAGAAATTATTCACCCTTTAATTAATAATTCTCCTCCCCTTCGCCCAACCTTTACTATCTAAGGTAACTCTGTCTATAAACTTATCTAACCCAACATATTATGTGGAATCATACAGTATTTGTCCTTTTATGTCTGACTTAATTCATTTAGCATAATGTTTTCAAAGTTTATCAGTGTTATAGCTTGTGTCATAACTTTATTCTTTTTTGGCTGAATAATATTCCATCGTATGTGTATATTATGTTTTTTTACCTATCTGTTGATGGGCACAAGGGACACTTTTGCTACTATGAATAAAGTTGCTATGAACTTTGTTGTTCGCATATCTGAGTCCCTGATTAAGGTATTTTTGGATATATTCATAGGAATGGGATTACTGAATCATGTGATAATTCTGTATATATTTTAGGAACCACCATACTGTTTCATGCACTGGCCTCTCACTATTTCACATCCTCACAGGCAATATTCAAGAGTTCCAATTTCTATGCCTTCTCATCAACATTTGTTATTTTTAACTTTTCAAAAATTACAGTTATCCAGTATATATAAAGCAATATATTATTGTGGTTTTAATTTGAATTTCCCTAATGACTAATGGTTTTTCACATCCTTTTATTTGCTTATTGACCATTTGGTTTGCGTTATTAAGAGAGATATTTATTCAAGTTCTTTGCCCATTTTGAAATTGAGTCACACCATCTTTTTGTTGTTGAGATGCGGGAGTTATTTATATATTCTGGATATTGGACTCTTGTCAGACATATGATTTGACAATATTTTCTCAAGTCTGTAAAAGTTTATTTTTAAAAACTTTTGTGAGAGGTAGAAGATTTATTTACTGAAAACTACAGTACTCTGAAAATGGAAATTGAAGGAGACATTAGAAAATGGAAAGATATCATTTGCTCATGGATTGGAAGAATCAACATTGTGAAAATGGTCATGTTCTCAAAACTGTTATACAGATTTAATACAATCCAATCAAAATATCATTAGCATACCTCATAGAACTAGAAAAAACATTCATAAGACTCATTTAGAACCAGAAGAGAACTAGAACAGCAAAAGCAATTCTGGACAACAAAGGCAAGGCAGGAGGCTTCACAGTCCCTGACCTGAAGCTTTACTACAAACTACTGTGATAAAATCAGTATGGTACTGGCAAAAAAATAGGCCTGAGGATAAGTGGAACAGAGTAGAAGATACCAAAACAGCCCCAAACACACTCAACCATCTTATCCTCAACAAAGGGGTCAAGTGTTTTCACTGGAAGAATGATAGTCTTTTAAATAAGTGGTGCTGGAAAAACTGACTTTCCACATGTCGAAGACTAAGATTAGGAACATGTCTATCACTATGCACTAAACTAAAGTTAAAATGGATCAAAGATCTAAATATTAAAACAGAAACACCTAATCCACTGGAAGACAAAGTAGGTAGAAATCTTGAAGGCATAGGTATAGTCAGAGACTTCATGAACAAAACCCAGACTGCACAGGAAATACAACAAAGAATCAACAAATGGGATCTCACCTTATTAAAAAGCTTTTGTACAACAGAAGCAATCACCAACCAAGTGAAAAGATAACCCACAGAGTGTAAAATGGTTATAGCTAGTTGTCCCTCAGTTGTAAGACTTCTATCTAGCACATATAAAGAAGTGAAAAAAGTCAGATTCCCCAAATTCAAAGACCCAATCCAAAAATAGACATCTGAGATGAATATGCACTTCTCAGATGAAGAAATAAAAATGACAAATAAATGTATAAAAAATGTTTACATCATTGGTCACTAGACAGATGCAAATTAAAACGATAATGAGCTACCATGTTTATTCCTTAAAGCATGGCCGTCATCAAGAAAGCAACCAATAACAAATGGTGGGAATATGAGGAAAAAGGAACTGTTTTTCACTTTTGGTTGAGATTGTTGCAACCACTGTGGAAATCAGTGTGGAGATTCCTCAAAAAGCTAGGATTAGAGGTCCCATTTGACCCAGATATTTGCCTTCTAAGTATCTTCCCAGAAGAATTAAAAGCATCATAGTACAGCAATATATGTGCATCCATGTTTATAGCAGCACAATTTTTAATAGCTAAATCTTGGAAACAACCTAAGTGCCTATCAAATGAGGAATGGATTAAAAAAATATGTGTTTTTAAAAAATGTAATGGAACATTATTAAGTCATAAAGAAGATAAACTTGAAACTTTTATAGGTAAATGGATGCAACTCAAAACCATACTCATAAGTGAAATAAACCAGACCCGCATGCGTAAATGTTGTATTGTCTCACTAGTGGGGGAATCTGAAAGACTAAGCAAGATACAAAATGTACAATGGATATTGTGAATAGGGAAGAAACTCTTCAAAAGAAAAGAAAAACTGTGATGGGAGAAAGGTAAAAAGAGGAAAGGAAAAATGAAAAAAAATATAAACACAAAACAGTTAAGATACTTATACAGCTGGTTTTTCTTCATTCACTAAGGGTAAAGTTCTATGCTAGTAATTTTCAGGTCAATGCTTCATGCCTGTATCTTGTACTCTGAAAAACTACTGTGACTAGAACAATATACAGTTTGTTGATTATTGTTACTCTCCCTGTATCCTGTTTTGAAACTCTGTTATATTGTTATTTCTTACTTCTTTTCTGTTGAAAATAAAAAAAAATTTGTTGTCTTTCGATGCTTGTAATTTTTAAAAGATTTAATGAAGGCCAGCTAATCTAGTTTCACTTGTGTTGCTTATGCTTTTAATGTTGTACTTTTTTATTTTAAAAAGCAAAACAGAAAAAAAGGATAGAAATAATATAGAATTTCAAAATTTAAGAAATTAACACTAGCTAATATATTGCATATTGTTATCTTAGAAATAGTTGCTTGGGTTCCAAGATCTAGGCATAAAAAATGATCAAACAATCAAACAAGTGTATATTTGAATCACTGACAAATCCAAATTCATGAACATTTACCCCTCTTTTTTCCTTTAAGAGTTTTATGATGTTACCTCTGATATTTAGGTTATTTATCTGTTTAAATCAGTTTTTGCAGATATGAAAGAATAATGAAAATTTGAAAAGACAAAATTTTTCATATGGTATGAGATATACTGTCAAGACTTTTTCTTTAAATATGGAAATGAAATTGTCATACCACCATTTGTTGAAGAGATTTCTTTTCTCTACTGAATTGTTCTTATACTTTTGGAAAAATAAGTTGACCGTAGATATTTTTATTTCTAGATTCTCAATTCCATTGCTTTATATGTCTATAATATCTATACTATCTCCACACTGTTTTGATTACTGAATGTTTGTAATAAATTTTGAAACTGAGAAGTGTAAGTACTTGTAACACTTTGTTTCCAAATTATTTCACTATCCTGGATTTCATGGAATTTCACACAGATCTGCAGAGAGGATTTTTCATTTCTGTTAAAAAAATATTAAAAATTTGGTGAAGTTTGCATTAAGTAACAATAAAGCTCTTTTGATTTTTGATTTTTTGTTAAAAATTTTCAGCCATGTTTTTCAGTTTTCAGTGTACAAGTGTTTCACTCCTTTGGTTCATTTATTCCTAAGTAGTTTATTTTTGGGTATTACTATAATATAGTTCATTTTTAAATTTCTCTTTATGATTACTTAGGCTGTTATACAGAGAGAATGGATTTTTCTTTGTTGATCTTGAAATAAAAAAGAATAGAAAGTGTGTTTCTTAGATTTTATAATAACATTTTCACTTATGCATCCTGGAAACTTTATATGCTTTCGTAAGTGTTCATGAATAAATTATATTAATAAATTTAGTTATGGGCATTTTATGCTGTCTTATTTGTACTCTGTAATTTTGTTCAATTTATTTATTGGTTCTAGTAGTTTTCATTTAAATTATTATGTATTTTCTACATGTGTGATCATGCATTATATGGAAATTATGGCCTTGTCTCTTGCTTTCTAGTTTGGATACCTTTCATTTCTTTTTCTTACCTAGCTTTTCTGGTTAAAATTTTAGGATGGTGTCTAATAAGAGTGGTAAAAGCAGTGTTATCCTTGATCCTATTCCTGATGTTGAAGATATAGCTTTATCTTTTCTTATTAAGTTTTTTAGCTTCGTGCCTTCAATAAAGTACTTTCTTATATTGAAGAAATTTATTTACAACACCAGTCTTGTGTGTGTGTGTGTGTGTGTGTGTGTGTGTGTTTAATCAAGAAAAGAATGAATATTTTCTGATGCTCTTTAGAAATCAGTTGAAATGACCAAGTGTTCCACCACCTTTTCTGTCATATGGTGCATTCAATGGGTGGTAGTTGGATCTGAAATGGTCCCCAAAGACTCCTGTGTTGAAGTCTTAGTCTCCAGTACTGCGATGTTCAGAGCTGGAACTTTTGAAAAGTTTATTGGATCACACGGGTCCTGATCTCATTAATGGATTAATCCATTGGTGGATTCATAATTTGATGGGCTATTCAGAAGTGACGGACATTTAAGAAGTGGAACCCCAGTGAAGGAACTGGGTCCTTGGGATGTGGGTCCCATCATCTCTGCCTTTCCCTCCTGTCCACTATGAAAAGAGCTGCTTTGCTCTACCTCATGCTTACTGCCATGATTTTCTGCCTCACCGCAGGCCCAGAACCAATGGTACCAAGTGACATGGACTGAAAACTTTGAAATCATGAGCCAAAACAAACCCTTTCTGCATTGTTATCTCAGAATTTTTGGCCTAGTGATGAAAAGCTAACACAGCATTGATTAATATTTTTATTTTGACCCAACTTTGCATTCCTAGGATAAATTGGTCTTGTGATTATCTTAGTTATAGAGTGCTATTAGCCTCTTGGATCTGCATTTTTACATCTTTTGCATAATTCATGAAGTTTTAAGTCCTTCTTCATCTTGATATTTTCCAGTGCTATCCTCTTTGTCTGTAACTTCCTGGTGTCTAATCATACAGATACTAGATTTTTGTTGTGGTCTATAGTTCCCTGAGTCTTTCTCTCCTTTATTATAGGCTATTTTTTTGCTATTCAGATTATGTCATTGCTATTGTTTTGTCTTGCAGTTTATGGAGGCTTTCTTTTGCCTCATCCATTATGTTACTGAAATTTTAAATTTAGCTATATTCTAAAATTTTCACATGATTGGTTTATCTTTTGTTTACTATTTTTTGGTGGGATTTCTTTTTTACCATTTGTCTTAAGCATGATCATATTTGTGAACTGAAACATTTTTATAATGACTGCTTCAAAATTTTTTTCGGTGTGGAGATACTGGCTCAGTGGTAGAGCACTTTTCTGGAATGTATGAGGCCCTAGGTTGGATTCCTAGCACTGCAATAAAAAGCAAATAAATAAATATAATCTTTGACAGATATTTCTACTACCACTGTAATCTCAGTGATGACATTTATTAATTATCCTTTTTTTCTATTAAGTTTGAGATCTCCCTTGAGAAGAGTGATTTTTTTTCAATCTTAAACTTGGACTTCTAGAGTATTATGTTAGGGTTAGGGTTAGGAACTCTAGATCTTTCTTAAATCTTGGTTTCAATTGATTCTCTATGATATGCTTATGGAAGAGGAAGAGAGTTCTCTAATTCATTCTTTCCAGGTAGGGGTAGAAGTTCAGGTGTCTCCCTCAAAACTATTGCTCCCTGATAAGGAGGCTCTTTGTTAATTCTGGGAAGGGGTAAGTGTGCTGCCTCTTCTCTGATATCTCCCCAACTGTAAAAAATGGAAGTTTCCCATCACTGCTCCACAGATGATCACTACTGCCACCATGATACAGATATCTTTCTTACCTCTGGGCACCGGTGCAAGCCTGACCCACCACTAAGCCTCCTCTGATACTCTAGTGGAAAAAGGAGGAGACTCTGTATTGTGGGATGCTGGTGAACACCCAGGATCCTTATAATACCTCCACTGACACTGTGGTGTGGAAAGAACTCCCAGGTGAGGGAGGAACTCACTAGCAACCTCTGGGCTTGGAGGTCCCTGCTCCTACTCAGCCCTCTTTGATATCGCTGCTTTGAATGAAGGGCAAGGATGCTTTACTGCTTGGTGGGCTTCCCTTTTTGTGGAACTTTTTGTCTGCACTTGTGGAATTTCCAAGTTTTTTATTTCTTCAGATCCAAATTTAACACATAAGAGTCAAAAAGAAAAGCTGGAGAACTCACCAGCATATCATTCCTTGGTCCTTAAGCTAGCTAGACAGTCTGCCTTCTTATAGCTTTTGGCATTTCTTTTGTTTGTTTTTCATCTACTTTCCAAGGTTTTTAGTTGTGTTTATTGGGAGGAAGAATTTAAAGTGGATCTATGCTATCTCCCTAGAACTCTCCATATAATTGCAACAGAACTGAAGTTTTCCATCTACTTTAAATCATGTCCCCATTTGCTTCTTTTCCAGGTGGGTAGCTTCTTATTAAATACCTGGATCAGTGTTTTAAAAACTACAGGCTGTGACCCATTAGTGAGTCATAAAATCAATTGAGTATGTCATGACCAGCATTTAAAAATGAAATAAAATATATTAGAGGAAAATAAATTACATTATGTAAAGTTAAGAGTTGTTGTGTTGTATGTGTGTGTGTATTGAGTTTTAAAATAAAATATACTTCCCAATTGTGGGTTATAACTGATAGAGTTTTAGAGCTACTATCAAAAATATAATGCCATAACTCTTAACTTTGTATAATATACTTTGTTTTTCCTCTTCATTTCCATTCATTGGAATCATTTTGAATGATTCATCTTTGTGCTTCTCACCATCCTTTGCCATCTAAGTGTGTGAATATTGAGTTTTAAAATAAAATGTATTTCCTAGTTTTGAATGTTATGGTTTGTGTCTGGATATTGCCCCAAAGACTCATGCAGTCATGGAGGAAGGCTTCTAGACTTTATGACTGATTCATGGTCCAATGCTGAGCTTATGGATGTGAGTACCCTAGTGTAGGTAGCCTACATACTATATAAGGAACAAAAAGAGTCTTTTCTCATGCTTCTCCCTTTTTGTTCTGTTGCTTTTGCTGCTATTAACTGTTGCTACTCTGCCATGTGCCACTCTGCCTTGGAGCCAGCTGAGTACAGACTGAAGCCTTCACAAACTGTGAGCTAAATAAACTTTTTCTTCCTTAATTTTGGGTACCAGGTATCTTGTCTCAGCAACAAGAGAAAAGTAACTAATACAGTGGCTGCAGATGACACAGTTTTAAAGCTACTCACCTAGATGGCAAAGGATGGTGAGTGGGAGAAAGATGAATTATTCACCTTTTTTTAATGAAGCTCACTGCTGTCCTCCTTCCTACTCTACTAGTGTTAATTGGTTGACTGTGTAAGTGATGCAGACTAGGATGAAGGCTCCTGTTTCCCACCTAAAAGTGCTTTCTGGCCCAGAAAGTCTCATCTATAGGGTAAATAGAGGAGAAGTAAATATGGTTATGTCATTTGACCTTGAGACCCTAAACAGGAGAGATGCCTTCCAGCTCCTGAACTTGGCATCCTTATACTCCAGACATGGGTTTGTCTCAGGAAGGATCAGTAGAGGAGTTCTATCCTCACCTTCATCCCAGAAAGTTTCATCTGAATTCAAATCAAGTCTGTGCTTCATATGTCTGGTGCTGTGTTAGCACTGAATGAGAAAGAGGTGATGGAGAAAGATAGGAAATACATCTCCAATATGGAATCCATTGGTTCTTCCTTGATGGAGAGGGTACAGATAAAAGGAAAACATTTCTCAAGCAAAATAACAAATTGAGTTTCTCATATAAAAGAAACCATGTGATGTTTAAACTTGTGTGTCTGACTTATTTCACTTAACATTATGTTCCCAAGTTGCATTCATTCACTTTAGAAAAAAGCAGCAAAGCCAGGGATATAGCTTAATGGCACAAATGCCTGATTGGCAAGCACAAGTTCATGAGTTCGATCTCTGGTATAACAAACAAAAAACCAAATTGAAGCACAAGACTTACCAGTATGTTACTGAGAGCTAAGGACTAGAGTAAGGTATAAGAATAATGATATAAATTAAGTAAATCTTAAATGACTGGATATATGGAAAATTGCCTGGACTTCTCCAGATCACCTCATCTTAGGAGATTCCATGTAGCTCATGAGTTCATGTGAGCTCATACCACATGCATGAGCATAGAAGAATATTCTAATTATATATGCAGGTTGCCTAATTTGGGCCAGGGTCAGTGCTAGGCACTGTTACTTAGGTATGTTATTGATTCTTTAGAATAATCCTGTATTGCTAGTCCTGTTTCACAGATGAGAATGATGAGGCTCAGAGGAGATAAGGACTTTGTCCAAAATTATATTCACAACTGGCTGCTAGGATTTAGCCTAAGGCAAACTGAAGCCTATACAATCATTCCTCCCATTCTACTACAATTGCTTATGTGAACCAAGACCATGAGAGAATGAATATAGCCTCTATGAGAATTAAGAGGCTCAACTATTATTTAAAGGTCTGTAGGTCCCACTGTCAATATGTAGTTCTGGGAAAAGGCTTTATGATATATAGGGTTCTTTCTGCAGTCTTTTTAAAGAAAAATATACCTTCTTCCTTGAAGCAAATTTTATTGGTAAGAAAGAGATCACCATGAAATCTATGAAAGCATAAAATAAAAATGTGAAATATGACAGGAGGCACAAGCTGCTTCATCCAAAACTGAGTAGTGCATTTTCAGAAACAGCTGTAAATTAAATAAAAGAGCACACATCTCAAACTGTTTAAGCCTTTAACAAATATTTGGGACAATGATACTGTTATAGAAACTTACTGCCAGGGATGAAAGAACCAGTGGAGATAAATTCTGGGTTAATAAATTCTGTCATTTTATCAAAGGAGTAGAAAGTACTTTCCATAAGAAGTTCATGATGCAGGGTACCTTCTCTTCAACATCTGGACTAGGTGGGCTGGTTTAAGCCCATTCATCAGGCTTCTGCTACCATTTCTGTTGTCTTCCTCCAATGTTAAACTATTAAACAAGATCTAACAGACACCTCAGCAATCTATAACCCAACATCAAAAATAGCGAAGTGATTTCTGAGCAAAATAATAGGAGTAGTGCTAAGGTAGAAAACAGAGATTGAGCAATACAGATAGAAACTGACCAGATATGGGCTCTGAGTGACTATAAAAGGTTCTTTGGGGACAGTATTTTATAAAGCAACACAATTGCCTGAATCAGCTATGTTGACTTTCTTAGCTGAGTTAGGTGGAGAGTCTCCCTAGAAGTTTAATTTTTAAAGAAATCCATACTTTAACCTTATAGAGAAAAAAATGCTTTTTAAAAAGCATCATTCTGACACCACCTGGATCATTATAGGGAAGAATTTAGAATCTAATTATCTGCAGGGTGTTTACATATGTTATCATAGAAGCTTGGGGAGCAAGTCAAATAGACCTAGGCACTTCTTATTTAACCTGCAATCAGTCTTGTGTTTCCAGCTTCTTGGATGCACAAACAATATCATTATAGAAGTAACTCAATTTACACAGATATATTTCTGAAAAAACAGATGTGCTGTGTGAAAAACAAATTGTTGTGGATCAAATTATGTTTTACCTCCTAAGGCGACTTATTATTTAAGCATCTGTGAAGCTTTGGATGACTTAAAAGATTGGTATTTATAGGCCAACTTGTTACCACTGTTAAGTCAAAATGTCTGTTTTGTCAGAGTCATGTTAGGCTATGCTACCAGGAAAAATAATAGATGTCAGTGACATATACAGCACAGATTTATTTCCTGTGCTCATCAGAGCCTGGTGCAGGTTGGAGGCCTTTCTATGCAGACACCTTTCAGGAACCAGGGGCTCAGAGATTCACAGTTTCTTTCTAACAGTCGTGAATCATGTGATCTCAGATAGATGTGCAGAGCTAGAAAGGGTAGTAAGATGAGAGCTCAGAAAAGTGAGAATGGTTTGATGAACATGGCCTGCCACCTTGGAATTTATCACTATATGGTTGCCACTGTGTATTTTGGAAGCATTGATGAGATTTTATGGAGTACATAATTGAATTTCAGAGCTCTTGGTACATTGCACATTCAATAATATTTTTGTATACAAATATAAATCTTTGTTAAAATAATGATAAAGGCAATCAATCAAAAACTCATCAGATTTAGGAACTAGAGGGAGGGAATATGTGATATTGAAATGTAAGTTCTCAAAAGAAGGACCAAATGGCCTCTCTGCTGAACCACTGGGCCAGCATTTCTTGTTCTCATTTTCTTTGTTTTAACTTTATAGTGTCTGTGATGGTTACTTTTTAAATTTTATTTTAAAGAGAATAAAACAAAAGAGGGCAGAACAAAGCAGATCAGAACAGAACAACATAAGCAAAATAGCACTTTACAATAAGACAACCGGACATTAACAGTAGCTATCAAAATATCTCTTTCTCTGCTATAGTTGAGCATAGTTTCAAATACAATAATATCAAACATACCAAAATAGTATAAAACCATTCAAAAGAATGCAAGAATTCTGAACCGAATAACAGAGAATGATCAATGTCTACTATAATATCTCACTTTCAATAAAAAATTTGTTTATACTATCACATATATTAAAATCCCAGTAAGCCACAACATGATAGAACCGATGGTAATAGCAGAGTAGAAGCATGGTAGGACTTCTAATCAAGACAATATTAAATCAGCAATGACTGCCATGTTTTGTTTTCTTCAAAACAGCTGTTCATACCATGTGATGGTTGCTTTTTAAGTGTCACCTTGACTGGGTCGGCAAATAACTAGATGGCTGGTAAACATTAGATTCAGGAATGTCTATGAGGGATTTCAGAAAAAAGGACTAGCATTAGAATCAGCACTCTGAGTTAAAGAAGATCTGCCCTCCCCAGTGTGGAAAGGAACCATCCAACTGGCTGAAGGCTTCTGTAGAGCAAATAGGGAAGAAAATGGTAATTTTTCTCTCTTCTCTGGAGCATGGACACCCACCTTTTGCCTTCAAACATTACAGACCCAAGCTTTCTGATTTTTACCAGTAGCCTCCCCTAGATTCTCAGCCCACTGATTCCATATTAAGCCATACCCAGGCTTCCTGATTCTTTGGCTTTTAGATGACATGTTGTGGGACTTCTCAGTTTTCATAATTGCTTGAGCCAGTTCCTATAGTAAATTTCTTCTTATATGTCAATATGCAGTCATCTATCCTTTGTAAATAGAATCTTTCTGGGGAATGTGTCTTTTAGCTGACTTTGTTGTTTTGGGAGCATCTCAGAACATATAGATGTATGCGTATCCACAACATCATTAGGTGGTACAATCTTATGGGAATCACCAATGTATGTGAAGCCTGTTGTTGGTTGAAATGTGGTTATGTGATACATGGCTGCACATTGTACTGGGTCAGTTTCTCTGGAGATCCCTGACTAAGAGTAATCTACCAAAGTCAGATAATTCCTCTGACTCTTGTCTTCTTGATTTTTGGGTTTCAACTGTACATTCCTGACTTGTTCTCAAGCCTCAGCTGAGCCCTATTCCCTGCTTTCATTTTCTTACCTTGGGCTCAGTAATTTGCTTATGTCATTCCAAGTATCTGACTATTGCCCAAATTCTGTCCATGTTACTGCTCCCAGATGGCTTTTGCAACTGTCATCCCTAAAGCTTGCTCAAAGACATCATTCTAGCAATTCTCCTCCTTTTCCTATGTTATCCATCTTTCCTTGTCTATTAAAAATTTCTTAAATATAAAATAATTCATTATTTCTAGCATCCTAAAAGGAAGAAAGTAAACCTCTCAACCACAGTACTACTACCTCCTTCCTATTACTGTAAAATGAAATAATTCTTTAATTTCTTCCTTCCTAGTCTTATCTGAATACTTATACCTCAATCAAGATTTTATCCTTCCTATTCTGCTGAAAATGTAGTTGTGAAAGTCATCTTTGATTTTTATGTTGCTTAATAATAATTATTCTCAGTCTTCATCTTCCTTAGACATCTCAATTGCACTTGACACATAGCTGATCACCCCTTGCTCTGTGAAGCTTTCTTTCTTCTTGGCTTCCAAGACAGCACATCTGCCTGGCTTTCTTCCTACCTACCTAAGTGGTCTTTCTAAGTCTTTTTTCTACATGGTTTCTCCTTTTGTCCCTGTTTTCTAAATGTTTGAGTACCCCAGGGTTTAACCTTTGAACTTCTTTATTTCTATATAAAGTGATTAAATAGGCAATCTAGTTCATATTTAAGACTTCAAATATGATGTGACAGAAATTATAAAATTCTAAAACTAACTGACAGCCTGATATCATTGTGGGCCAAGATATGCTTATCCAAAAATTGATATCAGTTTGTACTGCCATCAGCAGAAGATGTCAAATTTGTGCAAGAATTGAGTCCTCAACAGGCCCTCCACTGCCACCTGGAATCCAACCCATGTGACTTACACCTTTCAAAGTTCTCCAAATAGATTTCACTGGGGTTAAATTGTGTTGGAGCTACACATATTTAATGGTTTTTTTATTTGAACTTATTCTGGGTGGCTGGAATCATTCCCCACCAAAACTGAAAAGTACACAGGGTGTTACTACGAGAAATTATTCTTAGATATGGGCTACCCCTGACCATAGACAGTGATAATGAACTGACATTTGTAGCAGAAATGACCCAGAAATTATCCAAGGAGCTAAAGATCAAATTGAACCTCCACATTGCCTATAACCTCTATAGTTATGGCACAGTTGAATGGATGAACAGAACCCTAAAGTCAATATTGACTAAATATTATCAAGAAACTCAGGAATCATGGTAGACTTGCTGCCCATGGCAATCCTGAAAGTTAGGACATCACCAGGGCCCACTGTCTACACCCATTTTGAAGTCTTACTTGCAAGACCCTCACCTCTAATTAAGGATCTCTAAGGGGATCTCTGCCCGTTGGGAAATATAACTTCACAAGAACAACTTGTTGAATTAGGGAACACCTTATCCCAGATACATAAAAAGTTGCAGAAATGGCTCCCATTCCCACTGACACTCCTGCTTATACCCACAATCCAGGTGACATGGTTTGGGTTAAAGACTGGAAAAAGGAATATCTGTCCTCAATTTGGAAAGGCACCTATTTAATTATTTTGACTACTCCCACTGGAATTATTTTGACTACTCTCTCTGGAAGTGGCAGAGATCCAGCCCTGTATTCATCATTCCAAAATCAAGTGAACCCATCCCGACAATTATTGAAAGACTTTTCCTGATGAGTCAAGTCCCCTAAGGACTACCTTAAAGAGACGAGACACTCAAAAGCCTGCTCTTGCCACTCTGCAGGCTGGTGAGTCCTCACACAGCTGAAGATTGAATGGACATTGTACACTGGGAATACCTGTCTTAATTGACTTATGTTCTGTTACCCAGTTTGGCTATTAGTTTTCTTTCTCTGTGTTGGTGCTTGCTGCAGGACTCTAGGCTGAATCCCCAAAGGATTGGAATAACTCTACAAAGTCACCTTCATTTTCATCTATATTAGTGCAACTATTGAACTGGTAACCTTGAACTGTTTTTCTAAGTTTTTAAAATTTATTTTAAAGAGAATAAAACAAAAGAGGGCAGAACAAAGCAGATCAGAACAACATAAGCAACACAACACTTTACAGTAAGACAACCAGACATTAACAGTAGTTATCAAAATATCTCTTTCTCTGCTATAGTTGAGTATAGTTTCAAATACAATAATATCAAACATAACACAATAGTATAAAACCATTCAAGAGAATGAAAGAATTACAGGACATTCTGAACCAAATAACTATGATCAATGGCTACTATAATATCTCATTTTCAATAAAAAGATTTGTTTATACTATCACATATATTAAAATCCCAATAAGCCACGACATGATAGAACTGATGGTAATAGCAGAGTAGAAGCATGGTAGGACTTCTAAGCAAGATGATATTAAATCAGCAATGGCTGCCATAATGTTTTGTTTTCTTCAAATCAGCTGTTCATACCATCACGCATAATAAAGTCAAACAAAACAGAATAAAACCATTCCAACTAATGAATGAAAACATTGAAAGGCTTCAGAGCAATGAAATGGGAAATCATGATTACCATAAAATCTGATATACTCTTACCAACTCTCATACTAGGGAGACCATACGGTATTTACACATGTGTGTTTGGTTTATTTCGCTTATGAGTATGGTCTCAAGTCGTGTTCATTTATTTATAAATATCTCAATGAGATCATTCTTTATAGCTGAGTAGTACTCCATTGTATAAAAATACCACAGCTTTTTTATTCAGCTGATGGGCACTTAGGTTGTTTCCAAAATCTGGCTATTACAAATTGTGCTGTTATAAACATGGGTGCACATATATCACTGTGGTATGATGTTTTCAGTTCTTCTGGAAATATGCCTAGAAGTGGAATAGCTGGGTCAAATGGGACTTCCAAATCCAGCTTTTTGAGGAATCTCCATACTGACTTCCACAGTGGTTGCACGAGTCTACACTCCCACCAACAGTGCAGAAGAGTTCCTTTTTCCCCACAGCCTCTCCAACACTTGTTGTTGGCAGTGTTTTCTATCCTGGCCATTCTTTCTGGGGTGAGATGGAATCTCAGTGTGGTTTTAATTTGCATTTCTCTCATGACTAATGATGATGAACATTTTTTCATGTATTTATTTGCCATTTGCATTTCTTCATCTGAGAACTGTGTATTCATTTCAGATGCCCATTTTTGGATTGGGCCTTTGAATTTAGAGGGTCTGATTTGTTTTAATTCTTTATAAGTTATGGACAGAAGTCCTTTGTCTGAGGAACAATCCATTAAGATTTTTTCCCAATTTGTGGATTTTCTTTTCACTCTGCTGGAAATCTTTCGACATGCAGAAACTCTTTAATAATATATGGTCCCAGTTATTAATTCTGAGAAGTATTTCCCATGTAGTTTGATTCTTGCTCATGAATTCTCTACCTACCTCTATATCTTTGAGGTTTTTACCTACTTTGTCATCCAACAGATTTAGTGTTTCTGTTTTAATATTTAGATCTTTGATCCATTTAGATTTTAGTTTAGTACATGGTGATAGGCATGGATCTAGTTTTAGTCTTCTGCATATGGATAGCCAATTTTTCCAGCACAATTTGTCGAAGAAACTGTCATTCTTCCAGTGAACATATTTGGAAACCTTTATCAAAAATAAGGTGTTTGAGTAGGTTTGTGGTTGTGGTTGTATCTTCCAATTTATTCCATTGATCTTCAGGTCTGTTTTATTCCAGTACCATGTTGATTTTATTACTGTAACTTTGTAGTATAATTTCAAAACAGGGATTGTGATGCCTCCTGCCTTGCCTTTGCTGCTTAGACTCGCCTTTGCTATTCTAGGTCTCTTCTGGTTCCAGATGAATTTTGGGAGTGATTTCTCTAGATCTATGAGGTATGTTAGTGGTATTTTGATTGGGATTGCATTGAATCTGTGTAGTAATTTTGGGAGAATGGACATTTTCACAATGTTTGTTCTCCTTATCCATGAACAGGGATGTCTTTCCATTTTTTGAGGTCCTCTTTGATTTCTTTTTTCAGGGTATTGTATTTTTCCTTGTATAGTTCTTTTCCTTCTTTCGTGAGATTAATTCCTAAGTATTTCATTTTTTTGGATGCAAGTGTGAAGGGTGTGGCTTCTCTTACCTCTTTTCCAGTATTTTTGTTGTTAGTGTATAGGAATGCTATTGATTTTTGAGTATTGACTTTGTATCCAGCTACATTGCTGAATTTATTTATTATATCTAGGAGTTTTTCAATGGAGTTTTGGGTGTCTTCTATGTAAAGTATCATGTCATCTGCAAATAATGATAATTTAACTTCCTCTTTTCTTATCTTTACTCCTTTTATTTCTCTCTCTTGTCTAATTGCTCTGGCTAGTATTTCCAGTACTATGTTGAATAGGGGCAGTGATAGGGGAAATCCTTGTCTTGTGCCTGTTTGTAAGGTAAAGGCTTTCAGTTTCTTGCCATTTAATATGATGCTGGCTGTAGGTTTGTCATATTGAGGTAAAGACAATCTATTCTGATTCTCTGTAGGGTTCTTATCATGAATGAGTGTTGGACCTTATCCAAAGCTTTTTCTGCATCTATGGAGATGATCATGTGATTCTTACTTTTGGCTCTATTGATTTGGTGGATTACATTTATTGATTTACGTATGTTGAACCATCCCTGCATTCCTGGGATGAATCCCACTTGGTTGGGGTGAATAATCTTCTTGATGATTAGCTGTATCCTGTTTGCTAATATTTTATTGAGAATATTTGCATCTATGTTCATTAGGGAGATTGGCATATAGTTCTCTTTTTTAGATGGGTCTTACTCAGGTTTTGGTACTAGAGTAATATTTGCTTCCAGGATTGACTTAGGAAGAATTGCTTCCCTTTCTATTTCATTGAAGAGTTTGAGGAGTGTCAGAATTAAGTCTTCTTTGTATTTCTTGTAGAATTCTGCAGTGAATCCATCTGGGCCTGGGCTCTTCTTTGTAGGCAAGGACTTCATTACATTTTCAATTTCACTAATAGAAATTGGGTTAGTCAGCAGTTTTACATCTTCCTGATCTAGCTTTGGTAGTTCATATATATCTAGGAATCTGTCTATTTCTTCAGTGTTATTGAACCTATGAGAGTAGAGGTTTTCAAAATAGGTGTTGATGATCTGTATTTCCACTGAGTCTGTAGTAATTTCACCTTTTTCATTCCTTATTGCATGAATTTGAGTTTTTTCTTTCCTTTTTAAAATAAGGTTGGCCAGGGACTTATCAATTTTATTTACTCTTTCAAAGAACCAATTCTTTGATTCATTGATCCTTTGTACTGTTTTCTTAGTCTCTATTGCATTAATTTCTGCTCTAATCCTTATAGTTTTCTCCCTTCTTTTGGCCTTGGGCTTGGCTTGCTCTTCTTTTTCTAGATGTTTGAGTTGTAGCATCAGGTTGTTTATTTGTGTTCGTTCTGTCTTCTTGATGTGGAAACTCAATGCAATAAATTTTCCTCTCAGGACTGCTTTCATTGCATCCCACAAATTCTGGTAAGTTGTGTCTGTATTTTCATTTACTTGTAGATATTGTTTAATTTCTTCTTTAATTTCCTCTGTGACCCACTGATTGCTCAGGAGTGTATTACTCAGTTTCCATGTGTTTGTGAGGTTTTTGCAGTTGCTTTTATCATTAATTTCTAATTTCATGGCACTATATGATCCGATAGCATGCATGGGATAATTTCAATTCTTTTGCATTTACTTAAATATGTTCTGTGGGCTAGTATATGGTCTATTGTAGAGAATGTCCCATGTACTGCTGAGAAGAATGTATATTCTGATGTTGTTGGATGGAAAACTGTATATACATCTATCAAGTCCATTTGTACACAGGTGTGATTCAGTTCTGTTATTTCTTTGCTGATTTTCTGTCTAGTTGATCTGTCCCTCTGTGTCAATGGTGTGTTAAAATCTCCTGTTATAATTGTGTTATTGCTTATTTGACTTTTCATTTCTGTTACTATTTGCTTTGTATAGCTGGGTGCTCTGGAATTTGGTGCATATATATTTAAGATTGTTATCTCTTCCTCTTGAAATTTTCCCCTAACTAGTATGTAGTGACCTTCTTTATCTCTTTGGATCATTCTTGGTTTGAAGTTCACATTGTCTGCAAACAGGATTGCTATTCTTGCTTTTTTTTTGGTTTCCTGTTGCATGAAGTATTGTTTTTCATCCTTTAACCTTCAGTCTATGGGTTTCCTTTTGGGTAAGATGGGTTTCTTTTCTTTTTTTTTAATTTTTTAAAATTTTATTTTAAAAGGGAGTAAAATTAAACACAACAAAACAGAACAGAATGGGACATAAGAAAGCATAAATTTCAAAGCTAGACAACCAGAGATCTTCACTATCTGTCATATTGTCTCTTGTTTTCTTCCAAATAGTTGTCCTTATCCTTGCATATCGAGAGGTCATACTAAATAACATAGCCAATCTTTTCACAAGATGTGTGGTTCACTGGCTCCCACTTGCTAGGCAGGGGGGAGACAAAGGGGGGACACGGCATGGGGGACAGGATGACATGAGATGTCTGATTCTCAGCCCACATGCAGGCAGGATCACAGTCGCCCCCCAGAGACAGGAAGAGTTCCTTGTTCTCCCGGCACCCCAAGTCAACTTTATGGTGCAGGTCCCGATGCGCCAGGGTCTCTCTCCTTCGGGCTGCCGAAAGTCTGCTACACTCTCAGCCACCCCCCAGAGAGAGGAGGAGTTACTTGTTCTCCTGGCAGCCCAAGTCAACCACACAGTGTAGGTCCCAATGCACCAGGGCCTCTCTCCTTCAGGCTGCCGAAAGTCTGCCATACTCTCAGCTGCCCCCAGAGAGGGTGGGACTTCCTTTTTCTCCGAGCTCCCTGAGTCAAACGCACCGTGCAGGTCCCGATGAGCCAGGGTCTCTCTCCTCGGGCTGCCAAGAGTCAACCACACTCTCAGCCACCCCTCAGAGAGGGGAGGAGCTCCTTGTTCTCCCGGCACCCCGAGTCAACTGCACGGTGCAGGTCCTGAGGCGACAGGGTCTCTCCCCTACAGGCCCCCTAAAGTCCACCATACTCACCTGCTATTTCTTTCTGATGAATTGACTATTCCATTTCCAAAGTTATGAAATGGCCAACAGACCACAGAAAGAATTCTCTTTAGGTTCCTGTTTGAAACCAGCAGCTACAGGGATCTGCTGGCCTTGCTTCAGGGCCACAAAATGGGTTTCTTGTAGACAGCATATGGTTGGATGTTGTTTCTTGATCCATTCTGCCAGTCTGTTTCTTTTGATTGGTGAGTTGTGGCCATTTACATTAATGGTTATAACTGTTATATATTGGTTTATTGTTGACATGTTATCTTTCTGCTGTTGTATCTTTAGCTTTCCATTCTATTTAATTGTCTGCCTTGCTTGGTGAGTTTATCCTATGTGTATTTAGAATATCTTTCAGTATTCCCTGTAGGGCTGGTTTGGTGGTCATGGAGTTTTCCAGCTATTCTTTGTCGTGGAAAGTATCTTATTTCTCCATCCATTTTGAAGGACAGTTTTGCAGGGTACGTCAGTTTGGGTTGGAAGTGGTTTTCCTTTAGGATCTGAAATACTTCACTCCATGCTCTTCTTGACTTCATTGTTTGTGTTGAGAAGTCTGCTGTGATTCTGATAGGTTTTCCTTTATGGGTGATCTGTCTTTTTCTCTCTAACAGCTTTTAGTATTCTGTTCTTATGGTGGGTTTCTGGGATGGTGATTATTCTGTGCTGGGTGTAGTTTTATTTTGCTTATGGCTATTTGGAGTTCTATATGCTTCACTAATCCAAATGTCAGTTTCCATTCTCATATTTGGGAAGTTTTTAGCTATTACTTCTGTAAACATCCTCTTGATATCATTTGGGCTGTCCTCTTCTTTTTCATTTATCCCTATTAATCTTATGTTATTTTCTTTGCATCATCTTGCAGCTATTGAATTGTTATTTCCTGATTCTTTGTTATTTTTAAAAGATCTTTCCTTTCCTGTTCACTAGCTGTGATCTTATCTTTGAGGTCTGAAATTCTATCTTCACTTTCATTGAGGCGGTTTTTATAGCTTTCAATAGAATTTTTGATTTCCTGTATATTTCTTTGAATCTGCTTTATGTATTCTGTTTGTTTCTTCTAGGGTTCATTCAGGGATTCTATCTGTTTGCTTTGTTCTTCTAATTTTTTAGCTGTGTCTTCACTAGATATGTTCACTATTTCTTTCACTACTTTTATTATTTCTTCTTTTACACTGGGCAATTATTTATAATTTGAATTTCTCCATAGTTTCCCCTAGTTGCTTCTTTATTTCAGTTGATATCATTTCAGTCATTTCAAGTGTATGGCTTCTATTTTTTTCTATGTACATGCCTCCCAGGCTTTCTTGGGATGGGCTGGTGATTTGAGCCTGCCTTTTGGTCTTTCCTTTTGTCATTTTTCTTTATTTCCATGGTTTGAGTGGTGTTCCAAAGCTTCCTCTGGGTGTGTCGCAAATCTCCCACTGCACCCTCAGCTACTGGAGCAGTCTCAGCTCCTCTGCAGGTACTTGGCTCCCTAAATTTAGAGGCAGAAGCAGGGTGTAGAGAACTGGGGCCAGAGAAACCTTCAGGGCACAATCCCCTGTCCTAGGGGTGTGGATATGAACTCAACCCCTGGCAGCACTGGTCTCAAGCTGTCCCCAGGTCAGCCCAATTGAGCCCAGAGTCCTTGTGCAAGGTTCCTGCCTCCTAGACTGAAACAAGGCCACTGAGCATGGTTGACTGAGGCCCTGCAATCTGCTGGACCTAGTCCAGCATCCCAGTAGCTTCCCAGAAACTCAAAAGCCAGAATGTAGGTCTCCAACTTTCCCCAGGTCATCCGGACTCACCTCGGGCAATCTCTACCCCTCTGCAGATTCTCGGCTCTCTTAATTGAGATGCAGAAGCCAGGCGTGGAGAACTGGGGCCAGCAGAGCCCCCAGGGCACAATCCCCTGTCCTAGGGATGTGGATATGAACTCAGCAGCTGGCAGTGCTAGTGTCAAGCTGTCCCCAGGCTGGCCCAATTGAGCTCAGAGTCCTCGTGTAAGGTTCCTGTCTTCTGGACTGAAACAAAGCCACTGAGCATGGTTGACTGAGGCCCTGCAATCTGCTGGACCTAGTCCAGCATCCCAGTAGCTCCCCAAAAACTCAAAAGCCAGAACATAGGTCTACCTGTTTTTCTACATTTTAACTTTAAAGTGCTGTCATTCTGCCTGGTTCTTAGGTCCTTAACTCCTGTTAGTTTCAATTTTTGCTTTCATTCTCTGGATCACAACTCTGACAGATTGATAATCCCATCAAAAGGCTGTTTCTTTTTCTTCTTTACATAAATATAATTCTTTAGCTACTTAATTTTAGCTGCCAAAATCAAAAATGACTCTCCTATGGATAGTATGTTTAAACTGAGGAAAAAGGATCTTCCCTATTAAAAAAATAACAGGGGTAAATGTGACAGGTATTTTGAAATTTTAAAACTAACTAGCAACCTGATATCATGTTGGGACAAGATATGTTTATCCTGCCCACCATGTAGCTAGACTGCTAAACTCAGTCAGCCTTCACTGGCTATACCCAGCTGCTTTGCATAGATAGCCTGACCCAGGTAAACCTGATCATCTCCAGCTTCACTGTCTGTGTTTTTACATCTAAAAATACATCCTGTTTTTCTAACACATTTCAAGGACGTTCTACCCAGTAGCAGACAATGACCAACCAAACCCAATGAAAGTGAACCATGCTGTCAAGCTCTTGTATTTCCTGCTTGCAAACCTACATAAACTAAGTCAAAAAGCTGACTTGGGGCAGGTGATTTGCAACCTTGCCAGCAGTATAATAAATGTGTGTGTTTCTACCCCTGGAGCAGAACATCTTCCTTTCAGTTTGATACTGCATTCTACAACAAAACTATCTCTGTATCGAGATCATCCAGATTTATATATCCAGCCTGACCATCTTCCCTGATTCAATCAAATGTATACTACTTCTTTTTTGAAGTCTTCACTTGAATCTGTAATAGAGGTTACAGATTCAACATCTCTAAAATTGAGCTTTGGATCTTGTCAATATTTCCTTCATTGCCCCTAATATAACTTCATTTTTAAAATTTCTAGGATAAAAAAAGAAAACAAAACTTAATAACTGGCCTTAACATGTTTTTCTTTAACAATACTCATATGCTTTATCAGAAAGTCCTGAAAAATTCTTTAGAAAATTAACCACTTTTCACTACCCTCATCAGATCTCACCTGTGTTATTATAGTAACGTCCTAACTGAGGTCTTGATTCCTCTTTAGCCATCCCAGCCCCTTGTCTATTCATATCGGAACTACCAGAGAAACACTGTGAAAATATACCATACATTATATTGTTCTTCTTATATCACTGCTACTGTGTTTCATTACATCAGAGTAGAGTCCAAAGTTATCATGCTCACATAAAAGGGTCTATTTGACCTGGCTTTTGTTCACCTCCCTGCCATCTTTGCTCTTCTCACTTTAGCCATGGTGTCTCAGTGTCTTTCTTTTTTTTTTTTAATTTAAAAGAGAATAAAACAAAAGGGGGCAGTACAGAGGAGATCAGAAGAGGACAACATAGGCAACACAGTACTTTTCATTAAGTCAACTGGACGTCAACAGTATCTAACACCATATCTCTTACTCTGCTATAGTTGAGCATAGTTTCAATTACAATAATATCAAACATAACACAATAGTATAAAGCCATGCATATAGTGAAAGAATTCCAGGGCTTTCTGAACCGAACAACAGAAAATGATCAATGGGTATTATAATATCTCATTTTTGATAAAAGAGAAAAAAATTTGTTTGAACTATCACACATATTCAAATTCCAATGAGACACAATGTGGTAGATAGAACAAATGGTAATATAACAAAAAAAAAGCATGGTAGGACTTCTAAGAAGGATAATATTAAATCAGCAATAGCTGTCATAAGGTTTTCTTCAAAACAGCTATTCATATCATCACATATGATATAGTCAAACAAAACAGGATAACACCATTCCAACTGATGATTGAAAACTTTGAAAGACTTCGAAGCTATGAGATGGGGACTCATGCTTACCATAAAGTCTTATATACTCTTATCAAATCTCATATTAGGGAGATTATATGATATTTACCCTTGTGAGTTTGGTTTATTTCACTTAAGAG
>PVJX010017122.1:21968-39094 GCA_004027295.1 Dolichotis patagonum | reverse complement strand
TTAGACAATTCCTCCCCTTTCACTCCCATAGGGTGCACTGCTTGTTTTGGGTCCCACTGCCTCCCTATATAAAGCATCTCAATGGACCCTATCTCCTCATCTACTCTGCCTGTGTTTCTCTCTGTTACTATTTCAAGGCCATCTATACTAGAGATTACAGCCAATCTTCTCTGCCTTATTTCTGCTATTCTGTTTTTCTGCCATTGGTTGTCTATTTTTCTGTTCTACTCCACTGTCTGCCCCGTTCACTGAGGCCTCTCTGTCATTGTTCCTGAAATGCTTGTATTCTTGTTCTCTCTCTCTCTAAAATGTCCTTCAGTATTTTTTGTAGGGTTGTATTGGTGGCCACAAATTCTCCAAGTTCCTCTTTGTCATGGAAGCATCTTGTTTCTCCATTAATTTCTAGAGAGAGTTTTGCAGGATATATCAATCAGGGCTGGAGGTTGTTCTCCTTCAGGGCTTGAATTACTTCACTCCAAGCTCTTCTTGACCTGATGGTCTGTTTTGAGAAGTCTGCCATGATTTTCATGGGTTTTTCTTTATAGGGGATCTATTTCATTTCTCTGATGGCTTTTAATATTCTGTTCTTATATTGAATTTCTGGGATCTTGATTATTATGTGTCTAGCTGTAGCTCTGTTTTGGTTGTAGGTGGCTGGAGTTTTGTATGCTTCATACATCTGCATATCATTTCCTTTTTCTAAACTTGGGAAATTTTCCTTAATGACTTCTGTGAATAGCCTTGGCAATTCCTCTGTTTTGACTCCTGCTTCTTCATTCACATGCTTTATTCTTAAGTTACAGATCCTCTTGTTATCCTCTAGCCTTCCAATTGTTACTGCCTGCTCCCTTGTTATTTTTAAGAGATCTTCCTTTTCATGATCACACATCACAAGCCTGTGTTCAATTTTTGACAGCCTATCTTTGGTTTCTTTCTAACAGTTTTCCAGTTTTCTATGGAGTCTTTAGTTTCCTGATATTCTCTCCTTTTGTGTTCCTCCATTCTTCTGTCTGTGTCTTCTTGAGAGATGCCCAGCCTTTCTTTTATTAATCTACTTATCTCTTGTTTGATCTGAATAAATATTTCGGCTTTGACCCCTCTTACGAGGTCCTGAAGATATCTCTTTATGTCTGCTACTGCTGTGTTTGATGTTGCATGTTTGCTTCCCTCAATCTCTTTTGTATTTACCTCTCCTGGATCAATGTTCTCATGGTTCAGGGCTGGGGTTTTTTTCTTCTTTCTTCATCTCATCATGTTTTTGTTCCTTCCATACAAGTGTACAGTGTAATTACCAGCCCCTTTGCTTGTTGGTTAAGGCTCCTCTGGAGCACGCAGGCTGGGGGCTTCTGCCCTCTGCTGGCTGCTATCAGAGAGTGAAGTTCAAGCAAGCTCAGTGTGCACTGGCTCTTCTCTGGGCCAGTCAACCTTTGCAGGACTTCACTGCGTCAGTGTGCGGCTGTGCTCAGGGAATTAGTTTGTAGCAACCCACTGGGTCGCGGCCAGGGGCACGGCCCAATCCAAGCAGATTCCACCCATCTGCTTGGTGAGTGGAGCAACCAACTGAAGCCACTTCCTTATGGAGTTAAGGCTGTCCTGCCCAAATCCAACATGTCTTCTAGTCGGTTTCCCCTTTTCTGTGGGAGTGTCTTATTCCCATCACTCACCACGTGTTGATGCCGGTCCCTGAGAACTGCTGGGCTCCCAGACCTCCGACTTCAGCGCAGCTGCGGCGCTAAATTATGGTGCCTCTGGGTGGGTCATGTGCAGGGCCGGGTCCTGGCGAGCTGCATGCAGGGATGTTCAGCTCCACACTCCAGCCACTCAAGCCAGTCACATCAGTGCAGTTTGGTCAGTCAGGTCCCTCTCGGACAGGAATTCAAGTGGCTCGAGGAGGATGCCATGCTTGCTGATCTTAGCTTCACTAATGGTAGCCCCGGGACCTTATATCTGAGTGGTTTTTTTAACTTTAGTTTCTTCCTGGGTTGTGAGAGTCCATCTCTCTCTGTTTAGGTCTCTTCAGGGTGTTAAATTCTGGCATTTAAGCTGTCTCTCTCAGAGAGGATCTCTCTCCTGCTACCTACCGGTCCACCATCTTTGGAAACTCTCTCAGAAAGAATTCTCTTTAGGCTCCTGTTTGAAACCAGCAGCTACAGCAATCTGCTGGCCTTGCTTCAGGGCCACACATCAGGATGTTTTAAAAGAACATCTGAGTAATTCAGAGACAGAGTCTTGAGGAGAATCACCCTATGCCCCAAGCATGGACTGAAAGACATAGGAATGAAAACCAATCCCTCCAACATGAAATGCTATGCTTCTTTTATCAAACCACATGATAATGGGCACAAGGTATTGACCACCATATTATCCTAAACAGACAAGAAGCCCAAATATAAGTCCATGCTGAATGAGGAAGGGAGAATGTCAAAAGTGAAACTTAAAAATAAATATTTGGCATTGAAAATAAGTAGAGATGATATCACTGTTCTTTAGAAGATGCAATCATGCTGAGTTGCCTTCTAATACTTTGTAGTGGAAAATAGCTCCTAAGACTTTCTGCATGTGACATGGCATATCTTCCCAAACACCACCAAGCATTGCTCTGATTGGTGATGTGGTTTCCCAATGTATTTCCATTTCTGTTTTATACCCCACCCCCATGAGGATGAGTTGGTTCTGAAGAAGCTCCTCAACAAGATATAAAACCTGAGTGGCAAATATGCACTCCCTGCTAAGGAGAGAACTTTCCCCTGGCTCTTGGAATCCAGATACTTCTTGCTAGAAAGAAGCCATCTCAACATAGTTATAGGGCTAAATAACCAATAAATTCATCTTTTATTGGAAGAATCATAAAAAACAGCAAAGGGAAGTAAAAGAGAATTCAGAGAATTTCTAGAGATTTGTGTTAATATGATTCTTGCAATACAGACTTCAAGAATCAAGATGCAATTTCTTTTTAACAGATAAGCCATTTTGGAAATAATTTTAGACTTACAGAAGAGTGTCAAACACAATACAATGAGTTGTTATATAACCTATAGTTAATTTCTTTTATCCTTAATATCTTATATAACCATGAGATTTTTTTAAAACAAAAGTAAGACATTAATTTTAACACTAATAAACAAAGTACAGAATTTAGATTTCATTAGTCTTCCAATGAAAGTCTTTTGTTCATTCCATGATCTCATTCAAATTTCCACATTGCATTAACATCATGTCTCCATAATATCTTTTGGCCTGTGAGAATTCCTCTTTCTTTCCTTATATTTCACAATCTTGACAATTTTGAAGTGTATGAAAGTGTATAATGGGCACAAGGTATTGACCACCATATTATCCTAAACAGACAAGAAGCCCAAATATAAGTCCATGCTGAATGAGGAAGGGAGAATGTCAAAAGTGAAACCTAAAAATAAATATTTGGCATTGAAAATAAGTAGAGATGATATCACTGTTCTTTAGAAGATGCAATCATGCTGAGTTGCCTTCTAATACTTTGTAGTGGAAAATAGCTCCTAAGACTTTCTGCATGTGACATGGCATATCTTCCCAAACACCACCAAGCATCATCCTAATACCCTCAAATTATGTATTTTGTTTTTGTCCATTCTCTTGCCTTAAATGGGGGAGAAGCAATGGCCCTTTCTTCTCAAAAATTTCCAATCATGGTGTATTCTCCTCAATGTACCATACTTAGGGTACATGGCATCCATAGCCATTAACGGTGATATTAACCTTGGTCACCTGGCTGAGCTGGTGTCCCCCATTTAAGGCAATAGAAGGCTTCATAGAATGCCTCTTAATTAGAGTTTGTTGGAGGTTCTCTCATAGAGTGGGGTGTGTATATTACTTGGCTTTCTCCTTCTGTGAGGAAGCACCTGAGAGAAATTAATTTAAAGAAGAACATTTTCGTTTTACTCATGGTTTAAAAAGGTTCAGTCCATGGTCACTAAGTTCCATTGTGTCTGGACCTCTGGCAAAGCAAATTCTCATGATGAAAGGGCATGGCATGTAAAGGCTGCTCACCTCTTAGAAATCAGGAAGTGGTAGAGAGAAAGAAGGAAGAAGCCAAGAATAAGAGATACTCTTCCAGGGTATGTCCTCAGTGAGCTAATTCCATCATCTAGCAAGTTTCTATCATTTCCCAGTAGTCTATTAAACTATGAACTCATCCACAGATTAACAACTGGTAAAGTCAGAGCTCCCAAGATCTAATCACTTCCCATAAGCTCCACCTCTGAATGTGGCTGCACTGGGGGCCAAGGATTTAATACATGAGTTTTTGAGACATGTTTTGTATCTAGACTGTACACTGTGTATGTGTTTAGCTCAAGAGTACTATAGAAATGGTGTATTCTCCTCAATGTACCATACTTAGGGTACATGGCATCCATAGCCATTAACGGTGATATTAACCTTGGTCACCTGGCTGAGCTGGTGTCTGCTAGGATTCTCCACTGTCAACTTACAATTTTTCCCTTTGTAATAATTAAATATGTTGAAAGAGGTACTATTTAACCCAATATTATGTGTCTGTCTAGATTGTTATCCATTATTTTAAAACACATCATTGCATTTTTCCTAGGACAATTATCACTGTAGTATTATAATTCACCTTTAAATATTCAATTTAGAAATTCTTTCTATTTTCATTATCATTTCTACATTTAGTGATTGGAATTTTTTTGAGAAGAAAGGGCCATTGCTTCTCCCCCATTTAAGGCAAGAGAATGGACAAAAACAAAATACATAATTTGAGGGTATTAGGACAGCATGGAAAATTGATTGATTTTTCAGAATATGATGCCATATCCCTATCCCCCAGTGAGAGCCAAGTCCAAAGATAAGCAAAATATGCCCTGGACATGGAAAGTCCTAGAGTTTAAACCTAAATGTACAGCAAGGCAAGAACATCAGGATGGCAATGATGTGAGGAGAGCTTGTTTCTGGCAATACCCATTTGAAAAATATGGCGCTGCTTGCCAGAGATAAAGGAGTTTATAGGGTCAGAGATTATATAGATAAAAAAGGCTAATCACGTGGATGGCAGTTGGATTTTTGGGGACAAAACCAAGTTAGTAACAAGAGTCCAAGCAAAAATTCCAGAAGGAACATAGAACAAGAACTCATGGAGATGAATACTGAACACAGACGAGTTCAAGTGGTTGTGAAAGAGACAGGTAAATGTGGTGTGTCCCAAAACTAAAAAGACAAGCTAGTGTCATCAGAATTACTCTGTGTGAAGTTTCTGATAGCAAAAGCTTAGGCTTGCAGGCTGCATGATCTCTGTTCAACAGCTCAACTCTTCAGCTTCCATGTGAACACAGCCATAAACAGAGAGAGAGAGAGAGAGAGAGAGGGAGAGAGAGAGAGAGGAATAAGCATGGTAAGATTTGATTTGCAGTGGCCAGATTTGACCATAGTTTGCCAAATACGAAATAAATGAAGTCAGCAGTGTCCTCAGAGCCACAATACTATGTAGGCTTTGTACCATTTACCCTTTGATTAGTCCTGTCTTGACTCCCAAGAGGCAGAAAACCAAAAAAAATGACTATAGTCACTTAAAACAAAGCACAGTGATGTTGGGAATTTAGGCTAATGAGGGATTCTTGATTTGCTTTCTATCTAGATAGAGGGGTAAACATTACTTTGGAATTTAACCCAATTACTTGTTTTTATAATACATTTCCCCAAGTTAGATACATAGTGCATTTATTTGAAAGTCAGATTTTAGAAGTATTTTATGTTAAATTGCTTGAAATGTCTTCAACCAAATTGAATATAAGCCACTGTTATTACTAAATGGCCTCTTAACTTGGAATTTTATGATATGAGTAATTCGAGCCGTTTTTGCTTTAAATTATTTCAGTAAGTCGAAGTAACGAAATACTAACATTTTCTCCATCTTTGATTCATCTCTGGCCTGGTATTTTGTTTAAAGTTCTCCTTAAACATTATAGTTTTGAAATTTAAGCTTTTAGAACATAATGGAGGCTAAGTACAGAAGGATGAATCAGGCGAGAACTTGAAATAATTTCACTCTAGGAGGGTTAAAATATATATAAAATGTAAAACTAAACCTTTTGAGAGTGAGATATCAGTTCTATTTTTCTTATACCCTCTGGGCTTTTCATGAATCTTTGAAATCCTTTTCTTATAACTGGAATTCCTGTGAGGATACTTTTGTATATTTATTCTCAACTAGTATAGAACACTTTAGAATTCTTTACTAACATAATTTTATGATATTTCACAATTTTAACAGCCTGAGAATTTATAGAGATAGAAACAAAATGTAAGATAGGCAAAATGCTTGAGCATTAACAAATGGACGAATAAAGAGAAAAAATAACTTTCAAAATTTTTAATTTCCATACTGTCCTATTAGTTGCCTGGAAATTTAATTTCACCCCATATCATTCTTTACAGATTGGATTTGAAGGAAAGGAACAAATTCAGTAGAATATCAAAAATGTATTTTCATATTTTAAATTTCATTAGACTGAATATTGATGTAAGACCTTTAAGAATTATATTTCAATCTACTATTTTATAACACTAGAGTTGAAATATTGGACAAATTGCTTTTTATCTAAGAATTTTGTCAGCAATTTGCTTTTACCTTATGAAAAAAGAGAGTTTTGCCAAAAACAGTAAATAGACTATAGAATCATTCGAGTTATTAAATTCATGCATTCCTTTGGGCATAAATTAAGCAGGCCATATGCCAGATCTAGAGAATGACCACAGCTCAACAAAACTTATGGTTCAGCAGATGTGGTTGTAAGATATGGCTTCACTGAAAAATATTCACCACTAAGCAATTTAAGAACTGCACTCTGAGGTTTTGATTTAAAAACTTGAAATTTTCAATATAAAATGAGTGGGTTTACTATCAATTGGTCTTGGGGTACAGAAATATTCAGCTCAAATGAGCCACAATATAAATTTACAAAGTTTTTCAATTTGCAATATTTTTTACAAATCTGCAGGTCGTGAGCTGAGAAAGGTTTCCAGCATAGGCAGTGGCCCTATTTCATTTTCTTTTGTTGACTTCAAGATACCCAGGAGCTTTCCTAGTGCATATATTAAAAAGCCTTCATGAGTGGGTATTCACTTTGAAAGATTAGCTCAACATTTTTGCAAATTATTTGAAGTGTGATCTCTGATTAGTAAGATAATATGTGTATTCTTGAGTACATGTAGGAATATTTAAATGTTCCTAGATTCTAAAGGAAATATAATAGCCACAGTCATTTCCTGGGCTGTGAATTTGAATATCATTTTCCATAATATACATTGATAAATTCTATAAAATCATGAAATGCATGGGAGCAAAGTATCTAGACATGCAGGAGAATAAGGGTGAAAGAGTTTTAGAAACACATTAGTCAAACTTATGCTTCAAAGGTTTGGTTTAATAAAAATTGAGTCAGACCAGCAGTACTTCTTTGATCTACATCAAAACTTCCCACTCGAATTTCTTGGCTGAGAGAGGAAAGTGAATTTCCAGATTTTTCTTTGTAAAAGAAAAAAAAAGGCCTGGAAACTGCTGACATACTTCCTCAATGGTTTCTGAACTTGTGGTTAAATTTATGAAACTCATTGAGTTACCATCTAACATTTCCATAAAACAGAGGGGCTGACGAAATTAAGATGACCAGTAGTTGCAAAGGAAATCTCTAAGATAGGGCAGGATTACAGTATCAAGTCTCTAGTAGAGACCAGTTACCCATGTAGGGAATAATTCCTGTATACATTGCATGAAACCTCTTGGGTTGTTCCAATTTCACATTCACTTTTGCATGGAATATTGACTCACTGGCTTTATTAATTGTAACTCTTTGGTTACCCATTCACAGCAATGTTTTTTCTTTTAAATGTTCTGCTTACTTGTAAGTATCCTTGAAAATAACCATAAAAAATCTCACTGCTCTCACTCATTGTAGATAGATGAAAGAAGACCAAGAGGAAGAAAAGTTCTGTATTCTTGCCTCAGAACTTGCATGTGTTCCCTTACTAGAATGTATGTTTCATGAAGGGAAGGACATTAAATATCCTTTAAGGCGTCATCAGTGCTAGTATGGTTGTTTGCACATATTACAGGAGTTCAATTAGCTCGATTTTATTTGGATTGATTTTATCTGACGTTATCAACCTTCCTGCATTGTGTTTCTGCTTATTATCAATTAAAATTCACACTGATTTCTCCAGGTAGACAATATCATTCTCTTAAATTCCCAACATCACATAGAAGGAGAGCAAAAGAATTGGGATTAGGACCCGAGGTTTCTTATTTGAAACTTGTACTGCCACTACCATCAGCAGACTGAAAAAATATTCGGTGGACACTCAGCACTTCAAAATCTTTTATCATCCCCCAGAATGATGCATAATATTTGATTTTTCTCATTTTTACTCAAGTAGCCTTTATAGAAGAAATCCTTCCTTAATCACAAAAAAAAGAATTTTGAAATTCATTATGTCTTTCAATTTTGAAGGAGCAGAAGTCTTCAGTTAATTCTTTAGAGCAAAGGCCTTCCAATCCTCATTGTAATATTTTCCTAATCAAGTTCCTTGTTGGAACATAGGCACCAAATTTGGAACCTGAACCCTATTTCCTGTCTGAAATGGTTTTATTCATTGAATAAGAACACTTGTTTTTTATTGCAAAGTTGTTTACAAAGCGGAGCTGCTGGAACACATTTCTTTTAATGAACAAAAGAGTGATGGAACATTTAGCTGGAAGGAATTCATAGACAGTTGCATGTGACAAGCAGAGAATTTAAGATTAAAAGTTTTCAGTTGTGATGTAAGATGCTTAATTTAAACAGGAGGAAGATGCAGGTAAAATTCCTTTAAAGAAAGAACTGAATAATGAGGAAAGGAAGCTTGACAATCTCTTTAAACTGAAGAGTTTGTTCTTATCTCAAAGAATAATTTCTTTGGGAATCATTAATGAATTAAAATCCTTGATATGTGCCAGGTATCAAGATACAAAGTTCATTGAGATTGATTCTTATACATGGAGGTAATCAATAATTTTATATTTTCTTAGAAAGTGGCAAATAACTTCTAATGTTAAAAGTGACTGATGGAAGTAAGGGCAAATTATACTTGCAATCCCTACATTTAGAATGATAAAAATCAACATATTAGGCCAAGACCAATTATATATATGAGTCATGTGAAAGATAAAACCTTACTGGTGCTTGACCTATAGAAATATACATCTGAAGAAAGTGTTTCTTTTTTATTGGGGACCATCAGTCTTTTTATTTAAATAAAAACATAATTCACAAACCATAAGACTCATCCATTTTAAAGAGAACAATTCAGTGGTTTTTAGTATACTAACAGAGTTATTCAACCATCACCACTATCTAATTCTAGACACTAATCTAATTTCATCACCCTAATAAGAATCTTTGAACTCTTTAAGCAGTTACATGCCATTCTCTTCTCTCTCCCAAACCGGGTAACCACTAATCTATTTTCTATTGTGTATATTTGCCTATTCAGGACATTTCATCTAAATGGAATCATATAATATGTGGGGTTTTGGTGATAAACTACTTTTTCTTTGAGATTCATCTATTTTGTACCATGAATCACTACCACGTTTCTCTTTATAGTTAAATAATATTCCATTGTGTGTATGAGCCATGTTTTGTCCATCCATTTATCTCTTGATGAGTATTTGGATTGTTTCCATCTTCTGGCTCTTATAAACAATGCTGCTATAAACATTTATGTATAAGTTGTTTTGTGTGAGCATGTTTTTTTGATATGGTTAATTTAGAAAAAAAAAACAAAAAGAAAAGCAAGACTCAGATATCTACCACAATGCCAAAGAGAGCAAATGGTTTATTGAAAAAAAAAATAATAGTAAGTTTATGCCAGGTGTGGTGGCACACTCCTGTAATCCCAGCACTCAGGAGGCTGAGGCAGGAGATTCATTGCAAGTTTGAGACCAGCCTGGGCAATAAAGTAAGCCCAAGGTCAGCCTGAAATGCAGAGTGAGACCCTGTCTCAAAAAAAAGACAAAAAAAAGTTGGCATTCTAATATTTACTAAGTATTCTAAAGATTGAAATCACTATGTTTCTTGTTAAAGGACATACTATAGGCTCCGAATCAGATGGGGTGAAGTAGAATTTACAGGGAAGCAGGTTGAAAATCTCTATACTAAACATGTTTCTCAAATGTTTCTCATTCTCAAGTTTGGGGAACACTGATGTCATGGCTTGTAACTAGATGTTCCCCCAAAGCCTTATGCACTCATGAGGAACTTTTCAAAAGTAGATGGTTCTAAAAATCTGTGAATATAGATTAAGGATGTGTGAAAACCAAATTAGTCCACTGATTTGTTTAGCATAGTTTTGGGTGTGATAGTGGGAAAGCCCACCCTGGGTATGGAAAGCATCAATCATTAGGACTGTCACCTGAATAGAGTTTAAGGGAATAGGAGACTTGCTGTTGCTCCTTTGTTACCTCCTGCCTACCCTGCCATGGACTGTTTCTCCTCTGTGATGCCCTTCTGCCATGCCAACCTGCCTCAGAGCCAGCTGACTATGGACTAGAACCTCTAAAAACTGTGAGCTAAAGTATACCTCTCCACCTTTAACTTGTGAGTATTGGATATTTTGCCTCAGCCCTGAAGAAAGTAGCTAAGATAACTGGTTTAGTCCTTGCAACTCAAAGCTAATTCATTAGAATATGCATTATGACTTTGTCTCCTAGAAGTGTATTAGAAATACAGTCTCAGGTTCTGCCCAAAACCCATTGAACTGGAAATTCAAGAAAATTCCCTGTTGATTGGGAAATATATTATTGAGAATAAAGTTTGCCTATTATAAATACTTAGTCTTTTCTGAGTCCATTTATTTGGGTTCTTAGTCCTAGCTTCACATTAGAATCACTTATGGTGCTTATAATGATCACTGGGTCCCACTTAGACCAACTAAAACAGAATTCCCCAGGAGTTGGAGTCTGACTATCAGTATTTCATTTGATTGTTTTAGTTCCCAAGTGGGTTTAATGTAGGCTCAATTTTGAGACACCTAGGAAGTGGTGAATCCTCTAAGGCTACAAGGTGAGGCCAGAAGAATACTTACTTGAAATACACCCTTTCCCACTGCAATACAGTCATAAATTTTATGTGATTAACCCCTTAGTCCTACAATTTTAAAACAGGAAGAAGAAAATAATTACTTAAGGAAGAAGGGGAAGGAGTAAAGGAGGCAATCAAATAGGAAGAAAGGGAGAGTGTGTGAAAAAGAAGGGAAGAAAGGTTCTATGATTTGGATATGATTAGAATGTGTCCCTTAGGTGTTCATGTATTGACATTTAATCCTCACTGTGAGGCATTGAGAGGGTAAAATCTTAATCCGGTTGTGGTATTTACAGATGGTACATTTGGGGTATGATTAGGACTAGACATGTTCACAGGATAGATACTTCATGATTCAGTATGGATGGCTTTATAAGAAGAGTGAGAGAAATGATAAGAGAGATGCTCCCCCATTTTGTCGTGTAATTACCAGCTGTCTTGTAAGTCTTCCAGCAGGAAGGCCATTACTAGATGTGACCTCTTGACCTTGAACTGGAGTCAAAATAAACCTCTTTTGATTTTAAGTCATCTAGCCTCAGGCATTTCATTATAATAACAGAAAATGAACTAACATGGAAGTATAAGAAAAGAAAAAAAGTACTATGCTATATTAGAACATTATAGTTTATATCAATTGAAATACTTTTCAGGAGCATCCTGAAAATTTCCATGTTAATTTTAAAAAAATTGTAGAGGTATCATTTACATACAGAAATTCCTTTTTGTGTATATGTATTTCTCTGAAAGTTTGACAGCCACATGTAGTTATTTATCCAGCACAATCAAGGCATAGCAATTGCATCACCCTCAAAAACTCACCGATGTTGAGTCTATATAAGTAATCCTTCCACCTACTAATTGACAACCAAGGATCTTTTTTCTGAGATCAGACCATACCTGGGTTTTTTGTGAATATAAATTTTAATTTCCCCTAGATAAGTACCTAGAAGTTGCATTGTAGTTCTGTACTATAATTTATGTTTAATTAGTAAGAAACTGTGGAACTCTTTTCAAAGAGGCCTCACTATTCTGCATTCTTACCAGAGAGTTCCAGTTGCTCTGCAAACTTGCCAGCATTTATATACTGTCAGATTGGTTTTTTTTGGTGTTAGCTATTCTGTGTAGTTGTATTTCACTGTGGTTCCTTTACTTTTAATGCCCTAAACTATCTTACATTGCTTCTTTAACTTTGTTGTTTAATCTAGTAGTAACCTCTCTTGCTACTATTTTTATTTGTTTTCTAGCATCTATAAAACTTGAGAAAGAAGCAGCAAGACTATTATAACAAACTTGTGTAAGTTGATCAACAAGTTTTAATAGCTTAATATTTGTTAACTTGTTTCATCAATCATTACAAAAATTTTTTGTTTGTTATTGGAATCCTTTAAAGCAAATCTCAGTTTCAAGATGTAGATCAGTGGCAGAGCACTTACCCAGCTTGCAGAAAGCCTTGAGTTCCATCCCAGCACTGCAAAACAAAAGAGAGAGAAAGAGAGAGAGAGAGAAGCAAATCTTATATTTTATTTCATTTTGCCAATAAATATTTAAATATGGATTTCTTTGAAGAAATTTGCAAATAAATACAGTGTAATTGCACATAACAAAAATTCCCAATGTTCTCTAATATTAAATGTCCAAATATTTCCAATTTACTCAAATGTATCTTTTTAAAAAAGTTTTCTTTGTTTAAATTAAAGTTGTTCATGACATGAAGTGGAAGATAAAATGTCTGAGGTTCTACTTTCCTCAAATGATTGTGGCTCCGTTTGGTTTTTAGAAATAGTTTGAAGTTAGTTCATATTTTACTCAAGCTATGGTTTATCTATTCCAAATTATAGTTTTATTACACAACATCATTTGGAGATTATAAGGCAGATATTAGGAATACTGACTTGGTATATCATCTAACCCATATATCAAAACACTTAAAAGATGTGTGTTGGGCTGGGGATTTAGCTCAGCGGCATAAGCGCCTGCCTTGCAAGCACACAGTCGTGAGTTTGATCCCCGGTACTGATAAAAAAAAATGTGTGTTAATACTGGACAATCCAGACAATGCGTGTTGCTGGTAGGGAATGCATGGCTTGGCACTAAACAGCCCAGAGTAGCAAGGAGAGGACAACTGTAGTGGTGGCAGAGATTCTTTTTTTAGCTACCAGATAGATGGACTTGCTTCATTCACCTGGCATTATTCCCAAAAATGATTGTCCACCATCAGACCTCAACACATATGTACAGTGTATAAAATACACTATCAAGAGGTGTGTGTGTGTGTGTGTGTGTGTGTGTGTGTTGCACTAGCAACTTCAGCCAAATGAAATTTTGGGCAAAAATTTTGAGAGGCAAGCCAGATTTTTCTTGCACTTTAGTTAGTAGACATGATTTTGTTTTGAACTGATTCCACTGTTCCTCTCATCTTTGTAAAATTTAATTTAATTCATAGTTGAGTCAGACAAAAATCAAGAAATTAATCTTTATATTTGAAGATCAGCGGCCCATTGTTTTCTGTTCTATTTTTTTAAATGAGTGCTTTGGTTTGGATTTCTGCTTGGAACAAGACTTTTCTTTAATTGAAACCTTAGTACTGTGTTACATGGATCCCTGCAGTTGCTGAGCAGTTTCTCAATATCAGCACAAATGTATTTGCTTGCTCTATTACCACTGACTACAGATAACAAGGCTCAAGCAAATGTAGCCTGCACAACAAGAATATAATCATTGTTTAAAATCAAACTTCAGAGCAGGTCAACACAGCATAATCTCCTGTCCAAATGATCCGTAATTTGCCTCTCCAGATAGTCATCTTGGCCCTGGAGTAGTTGAAAAGGTAGTAGCTGCCAAAAATTGTTAACCATTAAACAAAGGTTTGCTTTTCTTTTATGTGGCAAGAACAAAGGTGCACTTCTAAATCTGTCTGAAAAATACACTGGTTTTGAATCTAATCCATTTTATATTCCTTATTTTTGGTTCCAGAGGGAGACTTTTTAAGAGTTATGGGGTTGGCTTTTTGGGGGTGGTGGTTTTATTTTGCTTTGTTTTTGCTTTTCGTTCAGTGACTTGAGCCAAGGTATATGTGTTTTATTCCTGGAGACAAAGGTGACATGAAGAAAACTCAGAAAATCTAAGCAAGTCGTAAAAGGAAGGTGTATTACATTGAAATATACGCCATCAATTTCTACAATATTTAGAAAAAATTATGTCTCCATAGAAAAAATTCCCTTCCTCAAGGCATTGATGGATTTTTATTATGGAACCTACTCATATCTCTCACTGAACTATGATAGTTTAGCAGTCCACATATTTCCTTTTCATGGTAACTTAAAAAGTAAATATCAGCATTTTTGATCACTTTTCAATTTTATAATGTTATCCTGATGCATTGCTTCCAGCTTCATAGCATTCTGTCTTTTCACTTTCCAGGCAACTCTTTTAAGGAACAAGGAACTGGAGCTGCTGACACACTCAGCCTTTCGTGGATTTAATTAGACAACATTAGAACTTGAAGATCCTAGTTTCTACTTAGATATCTGAGTGTGCTCAAGGCAGATTTCTCCCAGGGCATTGTGTCTTTTCCTATTAATGTTTGGTTTCTGCCAAGCTCTCCTTCTGGGATTTAGAAGGTCTTTTCAGACCTTCACCAGTGCAAGGACGATGCCAGGTTTCTCATTAGTGTACTGGACCATACGCCAAAGCCAGTGAGATATCATGTTACTTATCACACTCCTTACAGTAAATATGCTGGCAAAGTCATTGCTTTTTTACTTCCTATTAGATTTTTGTTTCTCACCATCAGATAAGAAAGACAAAGACACTTTTTATTATTTAATTAACATAATATTATTATTATTATTTTTGGTTACCTGGGATCAAACTCATGATCTTGTGCTTACCAGGGAAGCACTTAAGCCACTGAGCCAAACCCCTGGCTCCAAGAAGTGATCTTTTAAAATAGAGATTTTTCAGTCACTTTCACATTATGAATACTTGATACTAGAAAATTATTTGATGTAGGCACCACTGCATGCATTGTAAAGTGTTTAGTAGCATCCTTCTCCTCTAACACCTAGATGCCACTGGCCTCATCCCAAGTCATGACAACCACAAGTGTCTTCAGATATGGTCACGTGTTCCATAGAGAGCAAAACTGTATCCTGATGAGAGTCAATATTATAAACAGCAAAAGATACTAATCTTTAGACTTTGAGTTATTTATTAATACATTCCATAACTGAAAACTTTAATGGATGATGCTTGACATGAGGCAGTAATAAATAAAAATCCTTGGGCTGGAGATGCAGCTCAATGTTAGAGCATGTTTATCATACATAAGACCCTGAATTTGATCCCTCCCCAGCACCACACACACACACACACACACAAAATGACTTTGTAGAAAAAGATGGACAGTACATTGCATTTCTAGATAAGATCCCTGTACAATGCTTGCCTACAGAGTTTATGGTTAGCCTAGGAAGGGCACATCTAATTTCTGATATTTCTTTAGTAAGAGTTCTGAACTGGGTCAATACAGGGATGGACACATTCTACGAACACACAACTCAGCTTGGCTCATGACTTACCCAAATGCCCCATATTCTCAAAAAGAGAATCTGTGTAGCCTTTGGGGGCACTCTACTTTCATTTGAGCCCTTTAAAGGTATTTCATTTGTACTTCTGATTATCTGCTGTTCAGCTTATAAATACTATGCATAATTTGTCATTTTCTTGTTTCTAATGATCAACACCTTATTCGGAAAGATATCTGACAGGCTACCTGTGTGAATGATTGAGTTGATTACCATAGTTTGGGAATCAAACTAAAGATGTCCCCCCACTGGAAATGATATGACTGATTACAAGTTCAACAGTAAACAAAGAGAGCCAAATCATCAAGTGGAATGAGGGTTGGGGATTTAGCTCAGTGACATAAGCACCTGCTTGGCAAATGCGAGGTCGTGAGCTTGGTCCCCAGTACAAAAAAAAAAAAAAAAGCTATCATCAGCTGGGTGCCTTAAACAGGAAGTGGAATGACTCTCTTTTGGAACAACGGTCTAGGTAAAACAAAAAATAGTATGGATAAAAAGCAACACCCTGTGGATAAAAGAGCCCTGGATCAATAATCTATACAACCAGACCTCCCAGATGATCTGCGTGAAACCTCACATGATATTATTCGCAACTCACTTCACTCCTCTATGTTTCTTTTTCCTGAATCTGAAAAAGCAGCTGACACATATAAAGTATAAGGTACGATATTTTTCATAAACCTTTAATATTTTAATGATATCCTTCTTATTAACAATCTTCAAGTAGTCATATAACATAAAGAATCATCTCAAGCACTAATTTTAAAGTAGAGGAATACTGAATGACTCTTAGTCATCAAACACTCTTCTGGACACTGCCAATAAAATGGTTGATAAAATAGAGTTCTTATTCTGTCTTCTTGTAGTTCACATTATAGTAGGCCTGACAATGAATACATGAAGAAAAAAATGTAATATGCCAGGTAGCTGTAAATGCAATGAAGAAAACTAAACCACTCTAATAGAATAGAGAGTCATTGGGGTCCTTTTTTCAATCAGAGAAGTGATATGTAAGCAAAGACTAAAAAGAGAGTGAGAATCAAGCTGTACAAGTGTCCTGGAGAGGACCATTGTGCATGAAGGAAACCAAAGATGCAAAGGTCCTAGATGGGAGAGTACTCATCCCACTAGAGAAGCCTCACGGCTGAAGCACAATGAATGACAGGGGAAGGAGATGAAATCAAGAAAGAATAAGGACCAGTTCATTGAGAGCCTTGTAAGTCATAGGAAAGTCTTTATGCTCTTCTTCCAAGTATGATGGAAAGACATTGAAAGGTTTTGAATTTTAAAAATGACATAATTTCTTTCAGTTTCTAGCAGTGGTTGTCAATCAAGGAAAATTTTGCTACCTGGGAGACACTAAGCAAGGAGTTTCTGAAAGCATTTCTGATGTCACAACTCGAAAGAAGTGCTCCTGGGCATCTAGTGA
>PVJX010017122.1:0-21868 GCA_004027295.1 Dolichotis patagonum | reverse complement strand
TTTTCTGATCACACCATCCTCCCAAATCAGCTATAAGTTTTCATGATCCAACCACCTCTCAAAGTCCCATCTATGAGTTCATGAGGCTTTGGAGGGGCATCTAGATATAAACCATAACACATGTGGTTCTAGGGATTTAGGATGGGAAGTTTTTGTTTATATTATCATCATTGTGACCCAGAAAATATTGATATTGCTTTTAGATTACCAAAGAGATGAAATCACATGAATTTAAAAAATCATGGAAGAACTTTCAGATGCCAGTAAATATTTCCATTGACCATTGGGTGCTTGGTTTCCATCTAAAAATTTAGCAATGATGAATTTATGATATAGTAGTGTTGAGTTTTCTTTGGCTCTTGCAAAATATCTGAGAGGCAATTTTGATTGGCACTTTTGCTTTGTATTTTCTTGGATATGATCACTGTCAGAAGTTATTTTACTGTCTTTCTGTGATTACCAAAGATTCCAAGGAAACCCCTAAGGACAGTGAGTAAATAAACAACTCATGACAAATATCAACCTCATTCTAGAGCAGAAATATCTTTCTTATTGAAATCCTGTCTATTGAAAGTACGAAAGTTTCTTATTTAAAATAAGAAAATGGATAGTTTCAAAAAAATTCTTACTCACACTATCCTCAAATCTTCAGTAATGAGCCACATGCAAAGAAAACACTTAAGTACCTTTATAATCACAAACATTTGCCCAGTCACAGTAAGTAATATCAATTTTTATAAAAATGTTGTTAAGTAGAAATGATCAATCAAAGGTATCTTTATAGTATAGACCTCAAGATCAGCTAGTATGAGTTAAATTCATGAATTCCATAGACACTATGGAGGCTCAAACCTTTGAGCAAGAAAAAGACAGAATGGGCATATAACACAAGAGAGCTGTGACATTGCTTCTATTCTTTAACCACAAAATATTGGGAACTAAGAAGCCCATGGGAAACCATCTGGACAACATAAAGGTTGATGGCACAACCACTACAGTTCTTACTCCTGCTTGCCCAAGAAGTAAGACTATCATTTTACTTCAATAATATAGAAAAGCTCATACGCTAAGACAGAGGACAGTAATTAGGGGTGAAGCAGTAGATCATTCTGGTTGGCTCTATGATGGTGAAGACTTGAGCAAGAGGCTGTGTTTGATGCAATCAAGGTGCAGAATATATACTAAATGGTAGTTTTAAGTGAATATTGTTGATGTATTGCTTCCTCTCCGGATTCCAGGTACCTTCCATGTTAAATAATAAAAATCAAACATGCAGTCATGCACTGAAGCTCAGTTTCATGATCTGCTTTGGGCTCATACTTACAAGAAAAAGTTCAGGAAGATAAAATCAAGACTAGAAAGAGGTTGATTTCCCCATCTGTTTGGAATTCTGTCCAAGACAGAGGGCAGATGTCAGGGCTTCTATTACTGGGATACCTTCTATTATTCCTGGGTTGGGAAGAAAGCATGACACACAGAAAATCAAGAGTCTCTGCCCAGTATTCTTGATTGAACATTCAGTTTTCATTTATATTTCACCTAGATTTCTAAACAACTAGATCAGAGCTTTCTGAGAACAAATTATTAAACTTAACCCTTAACCCAACATGGGACTTTGCAATTTCTATTCTGATTTCACTCCCATTTCAAATTTGGGAAACATGCTTGCTAGTCTGCCTCATTCTCTTGCAGACATGAAACTAAGAGTCTGAGACAATGCAGGTTTGGTGAAGTACAGGTAGGTATGTACAACAAGCTTTGAAAAGAGAAAAGGGCCAACACTCCTGCAGGCAGTCATAAAGAACATTCTTAAGCCCCGTGAGAAATCAAGCTGTGTGTAGTTCTGCTCTATATTGACTACTTTTTGTTGCGTTGAGTGGCCATTACCAAGTGTAAGCGAAGTTAAGCTCCCCAAACTGATCTATGCACCTGAATGGTAAGGAAAATATTCCTTCCTTTACTTTCCTCCAAATCCCTGCAGCCTGCTGGCCAGGTAAAATAATAGAACACATGGTCTTTATTTAGTTTTTTTGGTGCGCACTGCCAAAACTAAGAGGAGGGTGAAGAGTGAAGATCTCTTGGCTGTCTCTGATGCTTTCCTTTAATCTTACTTTATTTGCTAAGAGCTAATAAAAAATCTGAAGTGCTTAACTCTCAAGTGTTGCTTTTCTTCTGGGTATTTGAATTTTTCCTTGGCTAAACTCCTTCACCCTTTTACTATCAAATGTGCCATTGTGAATAAACATCTTAATGCTGTGTGCATTCTCCTTTCTTGAACATATTTTTCAATTTCTAAAAATTACTATTTTTGGTTATTCTTATTTGGATCACTTCGTTACTTCAAATGGCAAATATGTAAAATTTATAAAAATAAGAAGCATTTAATTATAAGAATAATTATGTATGAACAGTTTTGAAAAAGATGAGAAAAGCAATTGTAACCTCACTGCCCAGTTGCAATAGCTTTTTTTAAAATGTTGTTTTAAAGGGGGTAAAATTAAACACAACAAAACAGAGCAGAATGGGACATAAGAAAGCATAAATTTCAAAGCTAGACAACCAGAGATCTTCACGATCTGTCATATTGTCTCTTGTTTTCTTCCAAATGGTTGTCCATATCTTTGCATACAGGGAGCACATACTAAATAACATAGCCAATGTTTTCACAAGATGTGTAGTTCACTTGCTCCCACTTGCTGGGGGGGGGGATGGGACGGGGGACAGGACGATATGAGATGTTTGATTCTCAGCCTGTGCCCTGGCAGACTCAGAGCCACCCGCCCCCAGAGAGGGGAGGAACTTCTTCTTCTCCTGGCACCCGGAGTCAACGCAAGGTGCAGGTCCCGATGCGCCAGGGTCTCTCTCCTGCAGGCCTCCGAAAGTCTGCCACACTCACCTGCTATTTCTTTATGATGAATTAACCACGACATTTCCAAAGTTCTGAAATGGCCAACAGACCACAGCAAGAATTCTCTTTAGGCTCCTGTTTGAAACCAGCAGCTACAGCAATCTGCTGGCCTTGCTTCAGGGCCACTGCAATAGCTTTTGATTAATTGTCTTTTAATATCTGTTGCATTTTCCATACTGACATGATGGGTATAGAACTTTGCTCCAAATGTCTTTCATCCCACATTATCCTATCAATATGATGTCATGTTCGTCAGCTCTGCTGGGTAATTATTAGGCTGGATATTCCACTGAGTGACACTGTTTCGCTTTACTTACCCATATATAGATTGATAATATCTGCCTTTAAGGCTGTGTTAACCCTGACAGGAGCTTTGTAAAGCAATCAAACCTGTACAAAATTAACATGTAATGGCTAGCAATATGAGGTCTTTTGGACATGGAAATGATAAGTCATAAAAACTTTATGGCAAATAATCCAACAAAAATGGCTCTCCTTGGTTATGTTTAGAATATAATCAAAATTATAAATTGGGAATGTAATCATAGATATGATAAGACTGTAGGCATTCTTTAAAGAAAAGTAGTACTAATATAACCATCCATAGTCACTGATTTAATTTGCCAGTGAGTGTTTTCTGTAATTTATTCTTGAAATTGTGACCTTGTTATACCCAACTGTCACATCAAACTCATTCTATAAAAACTTTTAATATTCACAAAAGATAGTTACTTCTCATCAAGTACATAAATACTGATGTACTTATGTCCTTTAAATATTCCAAAATCATAACATTTATACATTGTAATAATTTTTGAGCTTTCTAAAACTTAAATTTCTTCTAAAATGTTTCTAGCATCTGTAGACACTGAAAGCTGAGAATAGAAGCTTAATAAATCTGACTGCCTCATTATTATCAAATTTAATCACTTTGTTTCCTGATAATCAGGGAATTATAAAGTGCACACAAAAATGTTTTGTCACTTGTAAATTACTTACTCTTTTAAATGTTGTGCTTGTTAGTATATATTTCAATCCTCTTGATAAAACTAGAAATACAAAGAAATCTGATTCTTGATACAAATAACTCCTAGTCAAACATTTTAGTAATGTCCCAAGTCATGTAATAATCTCATGAGACTGTTACTTTTTTTGTCCATATTTTAGTATCTCTTCTTTCCCTTTTAATATATTTTTCTTAAATTCTGCTTTATGTTATATATTAATATACATCTTTTATCTTGGTAATTGGCCCTTGTCTTGATATCCGTCAAAGATTCCTGTATTTTAAAATATTTTCTGTCATTTTGTTTTGTATTTCTCTTGTGAACAGCACATGGTTACATTTATTTTTTAAATCCAATCTGATTATCTCCATGTTTAACAAATATATTCATTTTTTGCATTTATTTTTACTGGCTATAGTTATCTTTCTTGTCACTTTTTCTTTTTCTTTAGACTTTTCCTTTGCTGTTTTTGATTTTCCTTTGTGACTTTCTGTAGGATTAATAACTTTTCAATCCATTGTACTTTTAAAAAATGAGTTTGCATTTAATATTATATAAGTTGTTGTTATACATGTTAGAATACAGACTGATTTAAATTTTCGAAAAACATTAAAGATATTTGCTAGCATTGCCCTTCTCTGGGCTATGGCAAGGAATTTATACTTTAGATATCTGGAAACTTCCATCTCCTCTCTCTCTCTCTCTCTCTCTCTCTCTCTCTCTCTCTCTCTCTCTCTCTCTGCTGAATCCATCTCCTGTCATTAATGTTCATAATTTTACTTTTACAATTTTATAAGCATTATTTCTTATTTTTTAGTTATTTTTATTTACATATTTTATTAAATTTATGCTCTCCATTATTTCTTGTATCCTGCATTTTCTTCTGGGTTTCTGCTTTCTTTTTCTTTTTCCTTGCTCCTTCTTATTCTCTGTGGTTTTCTGCCTTTGTGGAATGGAAAATGGCTTTATTTGGTTTGTGTTTTGAAATGATAGGCAACCAGGCATAAAATCCTACCCTAATTCTTTGAGGCCATTAATCCAATATCTTCTAGATCAATGTCCAATTATGAACAAATGTGCTGAGAGTCTAAGCAACACAAGCCAGTTTGCTCTTTTTTGTAGCAGCTCCTTAGGATCTGTGTATGCCACTCTTCACATTCAGTATTTTTAATTCAATGTGTTAGGTGTTGATTTATTTTCATTTACCCTCCTTGGTACTTGGGGCATTCTTTCAAATGGAAGTCATGTCTTTGTTCAGCTTAAATGCATTTCAGTCATTAGAGCTCTTACTTCCTCCATTCTCAGTTCTTCACTTCTCTGGCACCATTTCAACTGAGTTGGTGGTGGTGGGCGGCACAGGCACCTCCTCCCAGCCTGACCAGGGTGCAAGTTCAGGCTTGGCACTCTCCCTTTGTGCAGGGTTGGAGGCGCAGCTGCAGATTTTCTTTGTTTTCAGTGGAATGTGGATGGAGCAGAAGGCTTAGTGTCTACACGTTCTTTAGATTACCTGTTTGCCCTTTTCAAGTCCTTTGCTGAGAAAGCTGGTTTTACCTTGGCTTTTTTGTCTGTTACTAGTGACATTTCTGGGTATCCAGTCTGAAATCTGTAATGCAGAAGGAAAATCAGATCTCTAGGTCTCTAGCTGGTCTCCCTTCTTTTCTTCACCTTCACTGGCTTATTGTGCCCATTTCATGTATAATATTCAAAGGTTTCAGTGGTACTCAGTTGTAGAAACAAGACAATGTCTATTCCACCTTCCTGCAAACAAAGCCTGGGTACTTTAAAGTGTTTATCAAACATCTGTATAAATTAGCTTTAAGCGGGAAAAACTCAAGTAATGATGTAGTTTTCAATACTTTACCATTAGACTTCTTCACTTGTTTTTGCATTTGGTTTGGAAGTTTGTTTTGAGAGGGAGATTCTGCAGGCAATCGCTCCTTCCTCATTCCCATCCAGTAATAACTCAACCAGTTTTAGTAACTTTGCTTTCCTAAACAACAGACTACAACTCTTGAACCAAGTTTAAAATGCAATTCAGACTCCTTGCCTTTTTAAGTGAGCTAGAATTATAACAGACGTGGCTCCCTCTGAGCCATTTGGTGATTTGACTTACTTTTTAGTTAAGCAACTCTGAGTCCAGGTAGTATGTGGCAGTGGGCTTTTCAGTTTGTTTTCATTAATCCAGGAACAGGAGACCCTGCCTCAGCCCTGGTTTTAACCATGTGCCTGCCCAGGGCCGCTCAAGTGGAGATGAGAATCAGGGACTCCCTCACCTTGCATAAGACCAGTTCCACTATCAGACTTAGATTCCAAGAGGCCACCGGCTTCATCTCTGCCTACCATTTTTGCCTTTCTGTTATATTTCTGGATCACAGGCATATTTATTTTTATCATGAGTTCTTTTTTTTTTTATCTTTTAGGTCTCTCATTGCAATGTGTTGGTAGTGGAAACTGTACACTAGAGTATGAACTTTCTGGGTCATTGTAATGGAAAATCTAAACTTTTCAACATCTTTTGGGAACACTTGGAGGAAATAGTTTAAATAAGATAACAAGCTGAAAAACCCAAAATTATCTCAAATTAAGTTAATTTCACAATGGAACCAGTTTTATAAGTGACATCATCTATTTAGCAGCCATTTTGATATATGTAATTATGTGGTTTTTTACATCCCCCTTCCCCTCAACCCATCATTCAAATATGAGTATATAATAAGTTTGTGTTAAATTGTCACTCAGTATTATTGGGTGCATATAAGCCAAATGGGTACTATGATTAAACTACTTTTCCTATAAACCAATTTTTCTCGGGCTGATCCTTGTCCTATTTTCCTTTATTCAGTAATCTTTATTCCTATGGCTAGTTCTTCCCCATGTCCTATAACATTAAGACAATATAGATTTCCATGCAGTCAGATTTCCCAGTTTTTTTTATCATTTACCTGTTTCTCCTATGTGACTTCCTCCCCAATATTCTTAATCTTCATTTTCCATTAAGGCGAAGTATGTTCTTGAACTTATAACAGTTTCCTTCTTAAAACTGCTCTTTGCCATCTGCCTGGGCATTCTCTTCTCTTATTTCCTTTGTTGGATGGCCTGTTTCAGAACCTCACTTCTTTCTTGGTTTACTACAGTGTGGTCTATGTTCCAGGATCATTTTATGGAAAAATACATGAGCTATTTAAATCAGTCTTTGCTTTATTCTCAATCTTAAACTGAGATATAGTTTTAAGTTGAAAGCTATTTTACCATAAGAGTTTGGAAGTCATTGCTCCATTATATTCCAGATCCCAGATTTGTTATATCCAAAATTGTTTTCATTCTTGATTTTTCTCCCTAAAGGATTTTGGGGTACTTTTCTAATCACTTGTAATTTCACAGTCATGTCCCATGATGTGGGTCATATTTTATTATTTGCATTATGCTCTCAGAGGGGTCTTTTCAATCTAGAGATTCATGTACTTGCGTTCTGGAGATTTTTCTTTCTTTCTTTCTTTCTTCTTTTTTGTACTGGGGATCTAACTCATGACCTCATGCTTGCCAGGCAGGTGCTTGTGCCGCTAAGTTAAATCCCCAGCTCTGGAGATCTTTCTTGAATTATGTAGCAAGTACAATTAAATTCTCATTAGAATTTTGCTTTACTCTTCCTAGAGTTCAGTACCCTTGTCTCAGCCCATCCTTTGCATCCAGTTAGTTCAAATGATAAATTCTCAAAAATAGAATAAGAGAAACAGTATGTGTTACTGTGGGCTAAGGCAGTGAAAAAGTACATGAGATATGTTTCCCCTCAATTTCCCACATGCATGCAATGAATATTAAGGTGATTGGATGGCACAGTCACAAAGTATAAGGACCACACTTCCCTTCCTTAGCTGTCATGATGAAAGACACCACTTGGTGTCCAGGAATCTGTGTCCTATGAAAGAGAAACGTACATGGATTTTTAAGGCCATTAATAGTAAAGGTTTATGTTTTGTACCAGTCAGTGCCCCCTGAAAGAAAAATTTCTTTGAGATACGTTTCCAACTGTTTTCTCTGTTCTTAATTTTCCATAATTTTCATCAGTGAGATATTAGACTTTCCAGATTAACCTCCAATTTTTTTTATCTTTTTAACATGCTACTTATATCTAATTTTTTCCACTTCCAGTAAGATAGATTTCATTCCCGCAGAAAATAATGGAGGGAAGGATGGGGATGGAGGGACTTCTCATCTGTTTTAATTTCCAAGAGTATTTTTGCTTGAGTCTTCTTCTTTTTTATAGATCATATTTGATTAAGTAGTTTCTTTATCTCTGAGGAACACAATTATAGCTTTCATTATTTTACTGATTTTAATATTAGATAATTCTATGCTTTTTTGTGCTTAGTAGAAGCTATTACTGGATATCCTATGGCCCAGCGCTATCATCCTTCAGATTACAGTGCTACAAGTCTGATTGGAAGCTCTATGTGGGGCAAGGGGAAAGGCTCAGGACCAGGAGCACACCTGAACATACCTCCAGGGGGAAAGGTGGTGGGTTTTGGCAACAATATGTTAGTTTCTTCCCTGGATGACATGTGCTTATGTGCCATGGATTCTGCACTCTGCTATGCTTTTCTGGGAACCACACGAGGCAGGGATCTGGATGAGGGTGAACAGTTTCCTATGGGTTTTCCATGGCTTTTTACATATACTTGCACTCCACCTTCATTTCCATCTTAAAATGTGCATGTATGCATCTGGTCTTGAGCCTTTCTACTTTAATATATGCATGACATAAGACACTTGGCATTATTACAACCAATGGGGAGAAATAATTCCTATGACTGTGTTGTGGGAGCTGAGCAGTCTCGGCTCACTTTCCTAGGGTTTTGCAGATTGAGTGAAGTTTTTATGGTTCCTTTGGCCAAGTTATGGGTAACACTGAAGAAGTTGTAAGTGCAGCATGGTTTGGGATCCCATCTGTTCAGCCACCCTCTAGGGTAGCAAGACCCCAGCAACAAGAAGTAAAGGATAACTTGGATTGCTAAGCATATCTCACTTAGGAGTCTTCTCAAGAAGAGAACCTGACACAAGGACTTGGGTGGAGTTGATTTGCAAAGTAACACTTGAAAATAGAAATGAAGGAATGAAAACAGAGAGATGGAGATGAGAGAAAAGCCACAAAAGGGTGAATTATTTACCTGGTAAATAGTATGGAAAACTGAGGTTCAAGTTCAAATCAGGAACATGTGAAGAACTAGTAGAACCTTTTAGAGAATTGTGCCAAATTAAATGGAAGTTTATGGATTTCCATTGCCTCTTTTCATGGGTTACTTACTGAGCATTAGCATGCCTTCCACAATATGGGGTAATGGCTGTTTAAGGCTTCATAGATATCCTTCTGCTTTGGCAAAAGACTCAGAGCAGCCAAGCAAGGAGATGCTGAAACGGAGATGTGGCATATTTGTCAGGATATGGAATGACCCTCCCAGCTGCAGGGAAATCAGTTAGGCTGAGGGCTCATAGTAAAAGACACCATGAAAATCTGCAACATATGAGTGATGGAAAGAGCTGACATAAGTTATCAAATAGAAGAGTTAAGCAATTGCCTAGGTCAAGAAGATTAAACCCAGGAAGTTTGAGTAGAGATCCTCCAAGAGGCTCACATGATGCAAGACATGGTTTAAGCACCTTGCAAACAAGCAGAAAGTGAATTTTATTCAGAAGAGACCAATTCCACTCCTTTCCCTCTTCTTTCCCACTCCTCCTTAAGCCCAGACCCTTAAGTGATCGGGTTGACATACTGGAGGATTGGGAAGAAGTGGAAACCAAATCCATGGCCCCTTTTTTCACTGAGGCCTCAAATTTGGGAGGGGGATGAGTACTCTCTTTAAAATTAGGTTCACAATTTTAAAGTATATCTTGGACTGGACACTGATTTGCAAAGTGGGACTGTGCAATTGTCGATAACTACAAGAACTACATGTTACCTAAGAATGAGCAGAAAAACATTCATGTCAGAGTGAGGACATTCAAGCCTTCCAAAAAAAGTTCTCTCAATAATGTGAGTGGTAGGAAACAAAGTCACATATCAACTGGGCTTACTTATCTACATGTATTTCCCTACGTTCCAACCAAAATAATAAAGGTGATGAAGGCTATGGCAGACCGTAAATTTGGCTTGAGACTGTAAGGATGAATTCAAACTTCTTGCCGGTTCTTATGAGGGCTTGACCACTATCATCCCTTATCCCCTCTAGTCACGGATCTCTCTTGTTCAAATTTTATACTCCATCCACAGGTAGATTCCTGCACTTCCTGCAGAGCATGATCTTGGGCCTTCCCAGCTTCCTCGTTATCATACTTTCTCTCCACATCCACCTTTTTCTTCATGCTCTATGCACATCTAAACTATTTACTACTGATTAAATCACAATTTCAATGTAGTCTCCTTGAGGAACACCCCAAACCACCCAAGTTTACACAGCATGATGTTCAAGTACTGACAAGAATAACTCTCTTTGCTTCGCCCCTGATGGTGCCTTGTCACCACCTTATTTGCTGGTTTCCTTTGTGGTGCACCCCCCCGCCCACACCCACTACCACAATTGCTGTAAGAAATGATCCGTCTGGTTCACACTTGCATCCCCAGATGCTAGTACAGCATCTGGCATACAGTGGGAGCTTACTGTCAAATGAATTAATTTTTGATGTATATTTACATGAAATGCCTGACAACTACAGAAATTAAGCCACAGGCTTACAAAAATAGGCCTTCTAGAAAGGAACAATATAGCAAGATATTGGAAGTATCCTGGAAAATTTAGAATTTATAGTGTTCTATCGTATGTGTCCTGTAAAACAGTAAGTAATACCTCAGGTCACAAATACTTCTGTTTGTAAAGAACTTGGTTCACAAACAGAAGTGTTCTGTGAAATTTCACTTGTCTTCACGAACTCCAAATAGGGTGAAAGATGATGAACATGACTGTGGTCATATTCCCCAGGATCATGGAACAAATTCAGTTCATGGGTACCACTGAATTGCTGAATGTGAGGCTCCTGACCCAGTGGCACCTCCTGGGAGCTTGTTGAACACACATCGTGCTGGCATGGCACCCACTGAATTCCACCTCTCAGAAGCTCTGGTGGGTGGAGAAAATCTGTTTTACAAGCCCTACAGGGCATGATCAAGCTAGAAATACCCTTCCCTGCTAAGTGTTGAAGCTGTATATGGGAGGAGATGGTGTGTCAATCTGCATCTCTAGAAGCTGAGAACCATGTGATCTTCTCCTTGATGTCATTCAAGTTAACCATCCAAACTAAAGACTGTCCAACACAGTCCATTACAAGAGGACTCAGCTGGAAAGAATTACATCTACACACTACTGTCAACATTTCCAAACAGTCTCCAGGTGTGTACATCTGGTACGCCTGGCTAAGAAATCACAGGATTACTTGCTTCATTTAGTTCTACATTTTAAAGGTCTGGACATTTTGAACCGCATGACTGGATTTTTAATCAGATGGGCTGATTTCAATACCTATCTTGGCACGGCAATTTACTTTGTGGCAGAGTCGGATTAGCAAAAGTGTTAAACCCAGGCTTTGGTCAAAGGGAGGGCATTGACACTGGAAATGTATGGTTGACCCACATGGGACTTAAGATCAAAGTCTGTTTGGACAAGGACAGTAAAGAGTCATATAGAAATCATCCAAAACTTTTGGTGAATATCGGGTTACTCTTTCATACATAGACTTTGTATATTCTGAAATCCCTATCAATTTCAAGAAGAAGAGAAATTGTTATCATGTATTAGATTCTGTTTTGTCTGTGATGGGTTTCAACAGGATCACTGAGACAGACCTAAGACAGGTTGAAAATGAGAATTTTTATAAATAAGACAACAACAAAAACAGAAACAGAAGACAAGGAAAGAAAAGGAAAAGTGAAAATGTCTTACTTAAGGTTAAAAAAATAAGTAATGAATAATAAATAATGCTAGACACTATAAGGATGAAAAAAGAGACAAAAGGAAAAATGCTTAATGCCTTAGGCATCAAAGTCTGTCTACTTATCCTACAAAACAGCTCTGTCCAACAAGGAAGCTACTTACTACATGAGGCTATTAAAATTATCATCAATTAAAATTCATAAAATTAAAAATTTAGTGCTTGAGTCACATATGTCACATTTCCATTGCCCATCGGCCACATATGCCTACCATATGGAACATCACACATAGATCAGTCATCACTGTAGAAAGTTCTGTTGGACAGTCCTGCTGTAGAACTTGCCTTATGCGCAAATGTACTTTTTCCTGTCCTGCCAGGGATAAATTAATAGAATATGCAAAATGAAAAGCATAATGAGCAGGAATTTAGTAATCTTACCTGTTGATCAATGACAATAATCCCTGAAAGTCACTACAAGTGAGATCTTGTTTATCTACGTATCTTATCAAGCATACATTCAACACAATTCAAGGTGATAAATGTTACCATGGATGACTCTGACCTGGGTATCACCTGAATTGTACAAATACACACAGTGCAGGACCCATTCTCCAGGAACATATCTTCAGAATTTGTAGGACCATGGCATAAATATAATATGAGGTATGTTGGGAGAGGTATAAATTAAGGTATGCATCTCCAGTGTTGCTGTGTATATAACTGTTTTGGTAAAAATGCAAATGATCCAGTCCCAATCTGATACAGGCATATTTTCTGGTTCTGATAGAAGCTTCCAGAATCAGACAGGTACTTCTTTCATGGAGACAGACACCTACAAGATAGCTGTTAGATATAAAGAGACAGAGCAGTGTAGTTGAATGAGCATTGGTGTGGTGTTCAAGAGAGGAAAGATTGACAAACTAGCTCTGGCAGAAACATTTGTGTGTTGATCATATCAGCAATCTAGCTGGTGACTTATAAAGATGACTGATTATGATTCATTTTTGAATCTTCAAATGCTAAAAGAATTATTATTATTATTATTATTATTATATTATTATTATTAAACTTTGAAGTTCTAGAGATAGAACCTGGGGTGTCAGGCCTGCTGCACAAGTGACCTACTTTCGCAGTCCTTTTTCAAAGTTTTGTTTTGGTACTGGGTCTCACTAAGCTATGTAGGCTGGCCTTAATCTCATCATCTCTCTGCCTCAGTCTTCCACATAGTTGGGTTTACAAGTGCACCCTACTCCCAGCTTGCCAAAGTACAATTGAAGTCTTTGCGTAGGAAATTGAACTCAGGAGTCAGTGAGATCTGCAAGGAATCAACATGGAAACAAAATTCTGATGTCACCAGAATTACTCAAGGGCATTAAGCCAAATTAGAAGTCAATATAGATAGTCTTTGGGGTACAGATAACACATTCATGGCACTTCTCAAACTACTAATTTGTAGAAGTGGGTCAGCAATCATTATAAACAGAGCACAATTTATCCAGCTAGAACAACTTTGAAGTACAGAAAAGCAGTCGCAGGGAAACAATGCATACAGCTGACAGTAGCTGGTAAAATTAAGCTTCCAAGATGCCACACTTGTTGGATGAATAAAGACCAAGAGTCTAACCAGTGAATGACATTATAAACTGAAAAGTACTCAAGTATTAAAAAGGTAACTTCTCCATTTTCATCTTGGATTTCTTTTCTGCCCATCTATTCCAGGTTATTGCAAAACTTCACTTCCTTCCCTTTATATTTTTTAAAGATTGGAGTTAAAGGGGCTTGCTGTTTCTTAACTGTATGAAGCAGGTAAAGAACAAGAAAGTTCACTGAGAGTCGATAGGGAGGGGCAGGGAGAGAGGATAGAAGGGAGGATGGGTATGATCAAAGCAGGATATATGCATGGAAATATCACAATGAAGCTCATTAATCTGTGTCATTAATATGCATTAATAATTATAATAATGATTTTAAAAAGAAGGTTGCTTCACTCAAGGCTGTACTAATTGCCTTTTAAAGCCATAGCCCTTCACTACTATCAGAATGCCTTCTCTAATGACAAACAATTTCCTGCTGTACCAGATTCCGAGACTTTAATCCTTGTGAAGGGCTATGCAAATGTTAGGTTTGTAAGTTATGTGCAGTTTTCTAAGGAATTTTTATCGAGTTTCATTGGATATACAAGCTAAAATGCAATTTCTGGCTTTTATTACACACTAAACGTCTGTGTTTCAAGTAACTCAGCAAAGAAAAATTTGGGTGCAATACATAGCAGATGGGAGGCAAGACCATCGTATAAGACTGTACTCTTTGAATACTGTACAACTGCAAGAAAAGTTACTCGAAAAATCTTGAATTTGAAGTTTTGTCCTGGTATTGTACAACTTACAACTTGCCCAACTGTTCATGACAACCTTAAAAGGAAAATTTCTAGATAATTACTGTAACTTATTTGTTCATGCATTTACGTGTATATTTGGGGGCTGATCATATGTCGGTCTCTATAACAGAGCCTCGTGAACTATGCTGATAAAGTCTTTGTCTTCATATAATTAATGATACATTGGGAAAATTAAAAAATAAGTGAACTCCCATGATTAAGGCATAAGTACCATGAGAGGAGAATTAGTAGGTATCATGGATCACAGAGCAGGAAGCCTCTTGGGGAAGGGATCAGAGAAAACCTTAAAGGAATTGATGATCATTTTGAAAAACATATTAGAGATAGGTAGGAATTAGGCTAATAACGTGACAGGGCTGGGTAGGGCAGGGAGGAAGTAGGAGGAGTTGAGGAAAACACTATGCAGTGAAAGGACGGAATGATGGTAGTGCTCTGAGGTGCCAGTTATATCCTGATGTCGTTTGGTTGAAGCTAGGGTCCTTGCTGTATCAGTGCCTGGGGCAGAGCTGAGCCACTAGTTGTCTCAAAGAAGATGTCAAGTCTATGCAGTCATATACACAGCTGTACTCTGTACCTGCTTACTGACACTTGTCTCTAATGTTATGCTTTGATCCACAGTAACTGGGGGACTATAGTCACCACTCAGCTGCAGGACCTCTTTGAGAACACGCTGTGTCATACTTCCTGAGGCTCATTTATGCTGTTTGTGCTTGTGGCAGGTTGTTAAACTATCATCTACTGTAAGGTAATTTAATGTGGGGAAAGGACTTGGGATTTTTTTTTCTCCTTTTTTCCAAACTTCCAATTAAGCTAACTCAATATAGACATCTAAATCAGGCAGACTTTAAGCCTGGTCTTTTCTGATTTCAATTGTGATGTTAATTAACATGTGAAGTGTTTCCTGATATTGTAATATGACAGAAAAGACATTAAAACAAATAATGATATTTTCAGCAAAAACACATCATCTCATGTTTTGATTCCAGTCTTACAAACACTTAGAAGTAGCTTTATTGGTGTCTTGGGCTAATTCTGGAAGAGCATATAGTTTTTGTGCAGTCACTGGGAAGAAAACACAGTATCCTGTTCCAATAAAAGTTTCAGACATGGCAGTAAATCAGGCTTATCTTTCAGAAATCAACATCATTTGGGGCATAACATTTGGTAATATCATTGAGATGCTGTCGGCAATTGCTATAACCTGCACAGAGCTGCACAACCAAGGGAAGCTTTATGTTGAGCCAGAACATGACCATGGCACACACTTTCTTACCTGGTTGGGAGTATATCATAGAGACAGCCAGTCAGCAATCCACAAATGAAAGTCATCCTCTACTTCAATACTAGTGGAATCACTTTTCTAAAAGTTCACAAAATATCTTCATATCTCCACTTGATAGTGAAGAGAGTTCTCAAAGTACTTTACTCAGCTCAAGCTTTTTAACGTCAGATTGTAAAAATGTGCATTGCACAATTCCTTTCTCTTACTAGTGACAATGTGGCCAGCAATAGTTAGAAATGATTTAAAATGTGGCCTTTTGTAATTTGGCTTATGCTTTCAGCTTACAAATAAATGAGGCAATTTTCCGTTAAATTTTCTCCTGGATTTTGGACTATTTTAATTTTTCATAAGCACTGCTTCCAGAATAGCTTTGCTAAATCTGGTCATCCATGAAAACAGTAGTAGGGAAATACTGGCTTCTAAATTTTTTTGAAGAACAAATTCGATTGAAGCTGCCAATACCCCATATTTCTTCAGAGAAATACGCTAGGTTTTGGTTTCGCCTATAGAGATAGTTAAAAAAAAAAAGAATACACTTATCCATTTAAGGGTCTCTCATTTACAGTACATTCTCATTACTTTAGGTTCTAATGATCTTGGATTATACTCAGTTATTTCAACATTTAATTTTTTCATGATTTCTTGTGACATTCAACAAGATACTTTATAGGTGCAAATAACTTTCAATGTAGGCAAACATAACAATTGAGCATCTCTCTACTGACTTTGCACATAGTTATCCAGTGAATATATTCTGTAAAGAAAAAAATAATTCTATAAATATATCCCCATATCAGTCAGCCAAAGTATGTTGAGGCCAGACTGTGACTTGGATCAATTTCAAACAACGTACTTCCAATTACAAAATGTGGTTTAACTCACTCAGCATTTTCAAATCTCTGGTGCCTCTCTGGTCTTTAGGTCTATGTTCTCTCACAGACCAGCCCAGCTCTGGGGGATAGTCAATAAGTAACTAATGCCATGGTCACCTGAGTCAGTGGCTTCATCCTCCAGGCCAGATAAATGTTTAAACTACATTGTGGGGCCCACAAATAGTTCCTTTCCCTCCCATGGCTGAGCTTTTATGCTATAAAAAATTCTTCCCTATATAGAAGTCATGCTAATTTCTAGAATGAATCTTTATCTTCATTGGCAGCATTTATTAAGTTACTATTCAAAACATCATTCCATAACTTCTTGGCTGCCATTTTGCCTCTGCTCTTTCCCATGGTTCTTATAATGGATTTCTTCTTTGTTTTCATTATGGTTGACACACCTTATAGCTTCCTGGCTCATCTCTCATGTTTAATCCATACCTCAGTAATCTGTGTTAACTCAGGCCTGTCAAAACTGTATGATCTTCCTCTCTCCAAAGTTCTCTATAGTGGTGGAGGACTATTCTTTGTATCCTCACTGTCTTGAGGAAGAACCTTCTAGAAATTTCCTCATGGACTGTTGCTGAGTTTGCTGAATGTCACATTGACTCTTACTGCTTTTGCTAACATGTTCTTCCCATTTGTCACATACTCCACAGGATCTCCTAACCCTTGTTCTTTGTAGCCATAACGGGTGGTGACTGTTATCTATCTCTGTGTTAGGTCACTTTCTCCAGGAAGCAGAGGCCAAGTGAGAATGAAGTATAAGAGTGTTTCATCAAAGGGCACACATGTATAACAAGAACGAGGATGGGAAACAGAGATGGCTTGGATATCTTGCAGTCCATTACCTTAACATCCTTTGAAGGAAGGAAGTAGATAAGTCAGAAGCTTTCCAACTACTGCTCATTTTTCACAAGGTATAGGAAAATCACAGGACAACTCAGCCAAAGTCATCCATGAGGGAGGTACGGGTATGTCAGAGATGAGCAAACCTTAGAATCCTCACATCACACAAAGTCATTGTCAGGAGCTGCCTAGGGGAGGGAAATCTGTAGGGAAAACCAATAGTGGATGGTAGAGTATCACAGCAGTCTTCATTCAATTGTGTCCCCCATAGCAGCAAGTCTGCCAGGTGCATACACATGGCTCTCACAATATGACTGCTAATTGTGATGTATCAACTTGACTTGATTAAGGAATGCCTAGCAGATTGGGGAAGCCCTCTTCAGGCATTTCCAGAGATGACTGGTATGAAGTCAGCAGAGAAGACTTGTTCTGATTGTGGGTGGCATCATCCAATAGGCTTGAGAACCAGATGGAACAAAAAGAGGAAGGAGAAAGTTGGCCTGTGCTTAAAATCTCAAATCTGCTTGAGCGTGCCTGTCTTTTGCTGAGCCATTAGTGCAAATATCAGACTCCAGCTTCTTCAACTCTTCAAATGCACTCACACCAGTGGCTCTGCAGAGAGCTTACAGGCCTTCAGTTTCGGGACTGGCACTGCAACCTTGATCCTTCTCGTTCTGTGTCTTCCAGCTTCTTGGACTGAGTTGTTATTGAATCCTCTGGCTCAGATAGCCATTGTGGACTCTGTTTCTGATTCTATACAACTGCCTAATGAATCCCTTGAATTTCTATTGACTCTGTTCCTCTTGAGAACCCTGACCAATACAAATAGCACGTCAAGCTGAACTCTTTGCCAGCAACCAAAGCTGAGTCTGCACTGTAGAGAAGCTAGCCATACCCTGTAGGCATGCTGTTTTGCCTCCTGTCTGCAATCACTCCCAGTCTATCCTAGCCAGCTGAAGTCAGCCAATCAGGTCAAGCTTTACCTTGACTAGTGTTTTCTTGTGTGAATTCCCTCCTGATAGTTCTCAGAAAGTTTATCTGTATTTCTAAAACCCAAATTCCAGGAAAAATTATTTGAGACATCCAGGGAATGAGAAAAACCATTATAATTGTCCTCCAGAAATAAAACTAGAACAATCAACATAGAGGCATGACTGATTTGATAGAAGCCACTGACAAAGTCATAAGTAAAAGCAGAAAATTCTGACATACATAATCAAAGATAGGCATTTGTGGAACCAGAACAAGACTACAACAAAGTTGTTGCGAGCTAATTGGCCATCTTTGTTTGTAGCTATTGCCATGTAACATGTGTGTGTTCACTGCAAACAAAACAAACTTGAATAAGTTTTTGGGACTTTGTATACTTCATACTAATCATAGGATCGGTACTCTAAGCAATGACATGTTTTTGAAGGAAAAATAAGTCCTTCAAATGGTGCTTTCATTTGAATGTGGTTTGTCCCCACTAAAAGCCATGCTGAGGCATGGCTCCCATTGTAACAATGTTGTGAGGTACCGAGACCTTTAAGAGGCACTAGTGCTTTTCTCAAGGAAGTAACTTCTCTTCCTGATGAGAATGCATTGGTTACTATGAGAGTAGTTTGTTATAAGGCAAGCTTGACACTTCGCTGGTCTCTCATGCTGGTCTCACATGTACTCTTCTATTCCAGTTTTTTGGGGTTTTATTTTTTTTAACTATGTGTTGATGCAACATGAGACTCTTAGCAGAAGCCAACCAGACATCAGCATGATGCTCTGAGACTTCTATAATTGTGAGCTAAGTAAACTTCATTTATTTATAGATCACACCCAACCTTGGGTATTTTATTTTAGGAACATAAATCTAAGACAAATGACATTTTCCATATTGGTGGTGAGATTAATCTTATTAGGAGATCTGAATGTAAAGCTCACAAACACTATTCAACAGCATTTGCCAGCATTTCCCAGGGTTTAAGTATTTGTTAGAGGTCACAATTCTTGGTAAATAATACTAAACTGAAAATTCACTATTTCTTATTAATGTTAACATCATAATAACTGATACAAAATGTGAACAATAATGGAAGTATTTTGAGACTAAACTAAGAATTTCCCAAGAATTCCAATTTCTTATTATGAATTCTAAAGGTTGAATAGACTGTAATAAAGTTTGGAAATTTTGTAGTATTGAGTACAGAAATAAGCACAAGTAAAATAAGCATATTCTCTTCCTTTTATCCAATAAGAATTCAGTGCCCTCAGCTGATCATGATTTTATGTCTTTGCCCTATGACTGAATTTAACTGCTCCCTCATAGTAAGAAAAATAATCACATCAGGCATGATTTAATGGTATTTCCTACTTAGAAAAAGATAACCCACTTGTAAATTATTAGTGCTCTATAATGGTTGGAAACATGACTAAAAAGGAAGAAAAACCCATAATTTAACAAAAATAAAAATGTATTACTTTAGCCTAGTATTGCTATAAAAGTTTTGTATGTTTGAACTTTAATGAATGCCTCAACTCCCTAAAGAGTTGTTCTTATTTCTACTCCAGTGCCTTAGTCTGCTCATGCTGCCATAACAAAATATCACAGACTGGGTGGCTTGAAGACAGACACTTACTTCAGACCCTTCTGGAGGTTGGCCAGGCCAAAATCAAGGTGCCAGCCAATTTGGTTTCTGCTGTGGGCTCTCTTCCTGTTTTGCAGGTGTCTTTCCATGCAGTGTCCTCACGTAGAGACAAGAAGTTTGGGGGTATCTCTTCTTACAGTAGCATTAATACCATCATAAGGACTCCACACATGTGACCTCAAGTGATCTTAGCTTTTTTCCCATAATCCCATTAAGTACCATCACATTGGAGGTTAGGAGTTCAATAAGCGCAAATATTCAGTCCATAACACCTAGCAATGGCTCACCCTAGAATAAAAACTAGCTCATGGAAAAAGAGCCCAACTGAGGAAGGATAGCTGGCAAGTTTCTACCAGCTTATCCCTGGTGCTCCTCACTCCACCTGCAAGCACTAGACACTTAGTGTCCTCATGGGCCACCCTCTGGGATATGGGGAGCAAGAAAGGGGGGTTATTATCTCTAAGGTACTGAGGGCAGAGACTACGGGCAGGAGATACACAAACAACGTCAGCTCTCATCCTTCCAACATGTCCTCTGAGAATTCTTCCATTTTATAAAACGTATACATATGGGGTTCGACCATATATACCCATGACACATATAAAGTAAGGACTGGACTTAATTTCTAAAGATATAATTCATAGACTATAAAATTCATCCTGTAAAAGTATACAGTTGAGTGGTTTTTAGCATATTCTCAAGATTACACAACAAATACAATCTATTTACTAAACACTTACATCACCTCCAAAAAATCTTCCACACCTATTAGCAGTCGCTCCATAGGCCCCTTTACCCAAGATCCTGTAACCATTACTCTATTGAATTATCTGTTTCTTATACATGGAGTGCATGTGTCTGATTTAGTCACTTAGCATGGTATTTCCAAAGGTCATTCCTGTTGTAATATGAATCACTACTTCATTCCTGGTTATTGTTGAATAATATTCCATTGTATGAATATACCATATTTTACTTATCCATGAACTGATGGATGTTTGGGTTGTTTGTCTTTTTGGCTAATAGGAATAACACTGGTAAGAAAATTCATGTACAAATTTTTGTATCAATATAGAATTAATTTCCCTTAGGTACCTACCTAGGAATGGAATTGCTAGGCCATATGGTAGTTTTATGTTTAACTTTTTGAAGAATTGTTTTTAAATCTGGTTGTGAACCAAGTTTTCACTCTGTGCTCTTCCTGGCACATTAAGTAGTTATCACAGTTCCTTGTCAACCTTTGTAGCACATTATTAGCATATGGGGACCTTAAATAATATACAGCAGTTCAGGTGCCCTCTTCAAGAGATTCTGACTTAATTGGTATAAAGTCAAACTCAAACACAGGTATTTGTTCTAAGTTTGAGTGGATTCTACAGGAAAGCCAAGGCCGAGACCCACTTATTCTGCTTTACATATTCCAGGTCTCTGGATCTTGCAGCTGTGGTCAGCTGCCTTATTATTGATAAAGAGAAATAAATCTAAGTGAGTCTGTGGAGGTGTTGTCTATCTCTTTACCTTGTTACTTTTTAACAGAGTAAGGATGCATGCATCTCTAGGAAGTGTCAGATTCACTTTAAGCTACAGTGACACCTTGGTAAGCCAGCAGGCACTTAGGTATCTCACTGTAGATCCGTGGAGGTGAGTATTTGTTCATTCTCTTTCTCAACTTATTGACCAGACATTATTGTAACACATAATGATCTGTTAACCTCACAGCTACTATCTGAGATAGTGACAGCTGTGATGTTCACTTTATAGATAAAAGCACTATACCTTAGAGAGTTTAGCACCTTTCCCCAATTCCTCAAGCGATGAGGCTAAGACTCAAATACAGCTTCTGACTCTGGAGTCCTCAGTCGCAAATGATCTGTCATATTCACTCTGTTCCAATAAATGACTTGCTGTGATCTGGATATGGTTTAAGGGCAGTGCATGTGTTAGGTTTACTTCTTTTTTTAATCAGTACCGGGGATTGAACTCATGACCACACACTTGCAAGGCAAGG
>PVJX010017121.1:10176-39104 GCA_004027295.1 Dolichotis patagonum | reverse complement strand
GATTTCTGGGATGGTGATTATTATGTGTCTGGGTGTAGTTTTATTTTGGTTATGGCTGTTTGGAGTTCTATATGCTTCACTTATCCAGATGTCTGTTTCTCTTCTCATGTTTGGGAAGTTTTCAGCTATTACTTCTGTAAATATCCTCTTGATATCATTTGGGTTGTCCCCTTCTTTTTCATTTATCCCTATTAATCTTGTGTTGTTTTTCTTTGCATCATCTTGCAGGTGTAAATTGTTATTTCCTGATTCTTTGTTATTTTTAAAAGATCTTGTCTTTCTTGCTCACTGGCTGCAATCTTATCTTACCCTAAGGCTGTGATGCTGCTTTCTGGGATTCAATTACAAACTATTAATTGATAGAAATGCCTATCAAATTTTATCTCAGAAAACTAATTTTTTGAACCCAGGGTCTTCTGCATGCTTGACAAATGCTTTCTAATTAAGCTAAATCCAATTGAAGAACAATGAAATGTTTCAAAAATAAAGGAAATATGCTTCTTAGGTGACCAATCCTTAATCTTTTAATTATCACAGTTGCAGCCTTTTTGGGGCTGCGGTGGACTGTCAAAGGGCGACAGAGAGAAGACTCTGGAGATCAGGCTGATAGCGCAGATCCGATTTTATTAAGGAAGTGCAGGAGTATATAGAGACTGAAGAGGAAGGGCAGAAGTGAGCTTAGAGGAAGGGTGGGATTGAGCTTCAGGAAAGGTGGAAGTAGGCTTAGGGAAGGCAGGGATGCACTGCCTGCAGGGCAGGATCTGAGCAGGGCAGCCCTGGCAGGGATGCTCTACTCAGTGTGCCAAGGAACAGGAAGTCTGAGTGTGTTCAGACTCTCTCTTCTGCCAGGACGGCCAACCAGACCTCAATACCTCGACCTCCCACAGATTCCCCCTCTTTTTTTGTTAATGCCAATTGTATGGAGCCCATAATAGCTTGTTGAGAATGTAGGGTGTGGGCCCAGGTGCATAACATCCATAAGACATAAATACCAATAAATCCTAGTAATACTAGGAGTTCCAGAGTGAGGAAATTAGATGACAAAAAGAAGCGTTGTATGTTATGTAAGAGGTCAGTGAGGATAGTATCAGTCAGCACTGGCATTTGGATGGAGTCAATTGTCTGTATTTGGCTGGTAAGTTGCAGTGACAGGTTCCAATAAGTGCTATTGTAAGAGCCTAGGTTCCAGTCACGAAGGGACAGGCATGCAGCTGAAACATTGGCAGGCTTTGGAGTAATGCAGAGCACTGCAGAAGCATATCATTGATCACAGGCCATTGTAGCCACATGCCACAGATCTTGTAGTTCTGCATCTAGAAGGTCTATCTGTTGCTGAAGGTTTAAGAGAGCCGTGTGGGTGTAGGCATTTATTTGTTATTGCACTCCAAAGGTCTCAGCAGCAGAGCTGGACAGGTTATTGAGAGCCTGGGTAGTCACTGTTGATTGGGTGAGGGAGACGGCAGTGGTGGCTCCTGCAGCAGCAGCTCAGCAGTAGCCTGGGCTGAATAGGGAGGAGATTTGGGGCTGGGCTGTAGCATGCTTTAATGGCTCCCCATGTGATGGGAGTGGTGGTGGTCTTAGGGATGCGCTCCTCCTGGGTCATGTTGGCCCACCCCCTGGGTGACTGTCATTGAGTGTCAGTCGATCCATCTCCGAGGTCAGCGAGAGTGGCGGACCAGACATCACATGTGGGTATCCACATGGGGTGAGGGGCTGTTTCTGGAAAGACACAAGCTAATCCTCTACCCTGGGTTGCCACTGTTGACTAAGGAGGTCCTTCCATCTCACTAGAGGAAGCAGAGTGGGAGGGGCAAGTAGTGGGCCCCAATGTTTGTAGTTCATCTGGTGTACTCTGGGGGCATAGGTCCCCCTCTTTTTTTTTATTAAAAATGTTCTAAGGCAAGATTGGTACATTTAATGATGGTCTGTCTTTGGGGATTGTAAGGGAGTCCATGATGTGGGGAAATGTTACATTTGAACAGGCATTTATGAAGGAGGCACTGGTGTAACAAGGACCATTATTTCTTAACAACCATGGCTGTTTTAATATTTGAACACCTGTAGAATATTAGCAGTTACATATTTTACATAGAAAATTTAGAACTCAAACATACAAGGTTGTAGCATAAAAAACCATGGTAACATTTTGTAACACACTTGAATCTGCATGTGGACATCAAATTTCTCCGTTTTGTTTAATCATCCCTATCTAACACATAAAAGATTGTACCTAATTGTCATTTAGGGGGATGTACATCTCATAAGCATTTATTAGAGGCAGAGTTCTGAATCTGAACCAAAATTCTGTCACCATAAACAGTCCCTGTTTTACATTTTGGAAAACTAGTATATCTGGAACCATGAATATATGAATACACCATGAAGTTAACAACAAGCATTTGTCATAACCATGTGAAAACCTTTGTATGGGCAGTTTTTAAATCAAAAACCTTTTATATTATGGCTTTTAATGATGACCAATGTGAAAATATTACAATAAGATTTTGATATAACTTTAGTTGAGATGTCTCCAAGAAGGCTATGGAGATCATTGGAGCCTCCAATCAATGAACAAGAGCTGGTAAAAGGTTACCAGGTGGCCACTTTCTTATTCATCAATTGAAGTCCCGTTCAACAATCCAAACCCCAAGGGATATTTGTTTAATCATTTTTATAATAATTTTTCTTAAGAAAACTCCAATCATAACATTTAACATATTATTTTTGAACAATGATAGATTCTCAAATTATGATACACAACAATGTACAGTACATTTACATAACTGACTTTAGCATCATTTTGACTAACTGGGAACCCAGGTGGAAGCTTGTGTTGTAATTTTATAACTCAAATAAATCTTGATCAAATGATCTATAAACGCAAAACAAAAAGGAAAAAGGAAAATTCCTGAGCTCAAAATAAAAAAGAATAGCGGTTTATAAATGGAAATATGGAGAAACATGGACAAACAACCTGTAGAGATTCAAACATACACAGAAACAAAAACAGAGTTGTCAGTGTTCACGAGAACTCTCCAAGTCATAGACTGGACAAGCAGACAGATTCACAGGCAGACTAATGAACATCTTACACAATCAAAGTGCATTCAAATGTATTTTAGCCAAATTGAAGTACACAAGTTTGTCTACAGCTATACATTTTGTAATTTTAAATAGACTAGTCAGATTTGTTGTAGGTCAATTAGCAGAGATCTCTTACCAAAGAATTTGAAAGACAAAATCTTATCTATAATTAATGTATTTTGGTCATAGGACTTAGCATGTACTTTTATCATCTATTTGGACCTTTTTTTATTTGTGATTACCAACTCATGGGCATCTTGGGTCAAGTCTAGCTTCATCCTTTTCTATCAATTGTGGCCTGGCCTCCAAAGTATCACTGTCATAGGACTGCGCATCAGCTTCTTGAGAGGAATCAACACCTTTTCTGGGTTTGGGCTCATGATACAGCTGGACAGCACACACTGGCACCCAGATAGGCCATTTAGCTTTTCCTGGAAAAACACAAGCATACCCTCCACCCCACATTAGCACTGGGACTGGGTGTTTTTATTATCCAGTATTAAGATATTTCCAACAGACTGGTTTTAGACTTTATTTGATTTCATTATCTTTCTGCTGCAGTAGTTACATCTGTATTACAATTTAAATATTGTAAATGGTATATACTGCCAAATGAAATCCATGATGAGGTGAACTCTCCCTTTTGTTTTTTTGAAGTTTAAATTTTGAGCACATTTAACTACTTTTAGACCTGAAGATTACAATCAATTTTTGTGGTAAGGTGTAAAGAAAATGGACACTGCATTTTATATTTAGGTATCTTGGGCTGTCTTGTGACATGCAGGTGGTGCTCTGGCCCTGGGCAGGAGACCCTATTGTTGTTGGGGATCAGAGCACCAGTGCAGTGTAAACTCTGGATTTATAAAGCATGTACACAGGTGATAGGAAAAACCAGAGTAGCTTGGGCAGGCCAGAGCCATGTCCTATCTGTCTAATAAGTATCAAAAGATCTAAAATCCCTAGGTACCTTTCCTTTACTTACAGATTTTTAAATTTTTGTCAAGGGAAGAATAACCAATTGAGCAATACAAAAATCTAGGGAGATTTGAACTGTGTTTTGAGTAGATTGAACCATAATCCTGATTTTTTCCTTGCAGCTGAAACAAGCAACAAGCAACATTGTTTCTTTACCTTCTTTCTCTGGGCCAAACTGCAGGCTCAGTGGAGGCTTTGGTGTGTTCCCCTGCCTGAGGGCCTGTAAGAAGCAGGGAGAGGAGCAAAAAGCAGCAGTTTCTATTAAGTAAACTTTTAAAATCTGTAGTGGACTGTCCAATGGTATCTCTCACAAGGGGCATTGTGGTTAGTTTGGGGTATAGAAAAGGCGAATTTTGGTCAGTCTTCAGGGTGTAGGGAGGTAGAAAAGGAGCAACCCTTTATATCAATAATACCTGTGAGTTATGTTTGTTGTTTATTGGGTCCCCTTTCTATTGCCAGGCTGAGGGTTGCCCTGCTTGGAGTTTAAAGGGCTGTCATCTCTCTCAGTCTTAGAGCAGCAGTCTGTCTCCCAGCAATAACCACATTTGCATTTGGGGCACATTGTTGTTCACATTCATCCTTATAGATAGCCACCCAGGCTAGGTATTGACTGCTACTAAAAATGGCTCTCGCTAGCTGTTTCCAGTCAGTGGGACAATTAAGTTCCATACTGACTAGTTCAAGGAGTTGTTGGGCAAAAGGTCCTTAGATGCTGCCCTCCTTGACTGCCTCCTGGAGGCGCTTTAAGGTGGTATGTTCATGAGGATACCAGTGCAAAGGGCGAGCAGGATTCTGGTGTAAATTAACAGGAAATGCATCATTTACCTCTTTTTCCCATTCCCAATGTTTTGTCTGATTATCCCAAGTACAGCACAAGCCCTCATAATAATCATACCATTCTGTAGTGGTAGACTGAGATTTTCTTTTTTTTTTTCTTTTTTTTTGGCAATGGGGATCGAACTCACGACCTTGCGCTTGCCAGGCAAGCACTTAAGCCACTGAGCTAAATCCCCAGCCCAAGAGATTTTCTGTTTATAGTTGTCTGACAGTAGGATTTCCATGGACCTTTAAGGTGTAATGACCCATCCTCACCAGTAGATGGTGCTGCCAAGTAGGCAGGCAGGTCCTCCCTGTCAAGTTCTGCTTTCATCCTCTGACAGGGTGGAGGTTCCGACCTGTCAGTGCTTGGAGAACTCGGCTGGGATGGGGACCCTTCTCTTGGTGCCATCTTTGGAGCTTTTAAGGGCTCAAGAGAAGTGTAGACTTTTGGCAGAATAGAGGCCCTCTCCTCCATTCAGTTTACCCGATCCTGCTGACTCAGTGAAAAATTGTTCTCCAAGTTGTTCTCCAAGTTTCATCCCCTGCGGGCATGAAAGCAGCAGGATATGCTAACAGCAGGAAAGCCTGCATCTACCCAGTGATGTTTTCCGAGCCCATCAACATGCTTGGATGGTAAGTAAAGCAGGTTGGAGCCCCAAGGGAAAGATTTTCCCCTCGTGTTGCTCCGCTGCTTGGACTCACTTTAGGAGCCGAGTCCAAGTCTGAGGGTCCCATAGGTGGGCAGTGTGGAACCAGGGATTAAGGGGGAGAAGGATTTCCCAATACTGGGAAAGGGTGGAATAGGCAATTTTGCATTGCCTAGCCTGCAAGAGGGCAGCAAGAACCCATGCCTGTGGGTGCTGCTCCTTGCGAATTGCGGGGGCCCACGATGTGGGCAGGGACCCATGAAGTGGGTGGGGGCCACTTACCGAGTCCAAGGAGGCATAATTGTGCCATGTTGGGTGCCACTTGCAGCCTTTTTGGGGCTGATGGGGACTGGCAAGGGGCGACGGAGAGAAGACTCCGGAGATCAGACTGATGGCGCAGATCCGATATTATTATGGAAGTGCAACCGATTTTATTATGGAAGTGCAGGAGTATATATAGGCTGAAGAGGAAGGGCAGAAGTGAGCTCAGAAGAAGGGTGGGATTGAGTTTCAGGAAGGGCGGAAGTAGGCTTAGGGAAGGCGGGGATGCACTATGGGGTGGGCTCCAAGCAGGGTGGCCCTGGCAGAGATGCTCTACTCCTGCCAAGGAACGGGAGGTCTGAGTGTGCTCAGACTCTCTCTTCTACCAGGGCAGCCAGCCAGACCTCAGGACCTCGACCTCCCACAACAGTGATGTGTCTTGAAATGCAAAGTACTTGGGCACATCTAATTATATTTGCTCAGATAGTCATGATGGGATCAGGAACAAACAAATCTGTATCTGTCATTACCAATAACTTCAGTATGGAAGACATAAACAGAGTAAGGTGTTCTAAGCTTTGTCTTTGGAAGACCTGAATACTTGAGAAAAGACACATTTAGCATACAGAGAGCCAGCAATATTTAGTATCGTACTTACAGAGAAGTCCTTCATATTCCAAATTGGCTTTTATCTTTGCAGTAAAATTTCAAGGTTTACAATACTGACAAAAGGCAAAGGATGGCTGTAGAGCTCTCCCACACTTAGGAAATAGCGCTCGTGACCACAGATGCCTCGTTACCTGATGTTTAATTGGAGCTCATCAATACAATAATAAAACCCATGCTCAGTCAAAGCCAGTAAACGCGGGCCAGGTTTTAAATGACAGCACTGGCCAAATCGTGGGGCTTCTTTTATCTGAGTGGCACTCGATACAAATAGCACAGATGCCAAAAGTTTTCTTGATCATATTAAATGTTTCATTTGCAGATGTGATGAATATTGTTAAAAAGAGAGTGTTTATTGATTACTTCCTGTGCATTCAATGTATGTATCTTTAATTTTACAAACTTTCACATAACATTTAGACAAAACTAGACACACAGCATATATTAATCACAGATACAGAGTGTCAAATTCACTATAACCTATAAAAACAGCTGTTTGCTTAACCAGCATCATTATCCGGTGATTTGTAAGACTTTATAACATACAGGCACTTTTAAAAAGTGCTCCATTAAGATCCAGTTCCCTAAGTGATTAAAAAACCTGACAAACAAAAAAATATTTGTTTTATTAGCCAGTATTTTGTGGATGTTATTAAAATAATATCAAAATTTTAAGAAAAACTTGGTACATTAAACATAGAGGATTGGATTTTAGTTTTGTGTTGTTGCATTAAAGTTTTAAAACCCCCTTTAAAATAAAGTTTAAATTATAATCACCTTTATTATAATACAGTTTTAGCATCTGACCTTCACAAACCTTCTGCAGTCATCCCAGAAGCATGAAAGCTGTTTACATCCTGAATTTCTGTTGTTTTCTTCGTTTTCCATCTTAGAACAAGTCACCAATTTAGGACAAAAATCTTATGTTGCCTTTAAAAACCATCTGTTTTTGTTGTAATTCTCTCTCCTTTAACCTTCCTTTCCAAAAACAGCCTATAATTTTTTTACAACTTGTTTTATTTACTAGGTTTTTAAACAATTTTTGTTGGTACCGAGAATTGAACCTATGACCTTCCCATTAAGTATCATCTCCAGCCCTTTTTAAATTTTTCATTTTAAGGCAGGAGTTCACTAAATTATCAGTCATGAACTTCTAGTCCTCCTGCCTCAGTTTCCCAGAGTGCTGGGCTTGCTGGCATGCACCACTCCATCTGACTTTAATCATTTAAAATCTACCCTTTGAAACAATCCTTTAAAAAGTTCTGAATTTAAACTTTTCTTTTGGTGCTAGGGATGGATTCTAGAGCCTTTCCTATGAACTATAACCACCCTCCCTTTGTTTTTGTTGTTTTTTAAAAACAAAACAAAACAGACTCTCACTAAATTGCTCACACTGGGCTCCAACTTAAACTCCTGCCTCAAGCTCCCCGCATGGGGAGTTACAGAAGTGCTCCCCACATCTGGATCTCTTATTACCTTTTCTTAGTAAGATCATATACTTTCATTTTGTAAAGAACATTATTCTTCCTTTTTAATTTTAATTCCTAGGATATAAAAGTATACATTAAAATTTTAATGGTTGGTAATCTTGAATTTAGTCAAGATCCAAGAAAAAATAAATCTTAAATCTTTTTCTCTTTACATAAATGATTTATGAAAAACATACTCAATAGTTCCAAATATATTATCATTTTATAAACTGTAAAAAGCTAAGAGTACATTAATCAATGTATGCTTAACAACTGATATTTTAACATTTTAACTTATGTAAATATAACTTAAGTGTTTTATTATAAACATTTATATTTATTAGCTTATCCATTTTAACAATTCTTTTAGATTACCCATAAAAGGTAAGGTATTAGACACACATAGTTAGATTTGTTTGATCAAAGACAAAACCCCAAAATTGTAACATTTGAAACAGAATGTGATGGTCATTTTACCTTAAAAATTTAACACAGACAAATATAATCCTGACTAACTAACATCCTGGGGAAAATGCATGTAAACATTTTTAATGTTTTTTAATCTCACCAAGAAATTTAAATTTACTGATTTGTCAATTTACTTGAGATGTGTAAAGTATATCTTATTAACAGATATCTTATTAACAGATGCAAGGACTCACTTATCTGTTTGTTCTGGGAGGATTGTTTTGGGGTTTTTTTGTTTTTTTGTTTCTTGGGGGGGTTGGTTTTTTATTGAGACAGATTCTTGGTATGTAGCTCAGGCTGGCCTTGAACTCACCATGTGGCCCAGGCTGGCCTCCAACTCATGGCAATCCTCCTGCCTCAGCCTTCTAAGTACTGAGATTACAGGTATGTGCCACCATACCTGGAGAGGACTCACTTAGCTGGAAACCAATTTGAGTAGAACTTCCTGGACATGCTGCCATGTAGATGTATCATACAACATGCACCCAAAAGTAGCAATTAGAAATGAACTCTACACCAGTCAGAATCACATCACTTTCTGCTGAATCTTTAGTTACAACACAGACTGATATAAGACTAAGTGTCATAGTTCATAAAAAATGTCAAATCCAAATTATCTTTATGAAAACTTATTCAATCAACTAAGATCACCAGTTTCTACAGCAAACTTTAATAATCTCACCCTGAAAATAAGACCTAACCAGAAAAAAAAATCCAAACCCCATCAACCTATCCTTGCCTTCCTTCTATTATAGACCGGTAACTGAGCAAGGAAAATAATGAAGTATAATCTTCTGCAAGACATTGACCATCACCATGGAAACCACCAGCTAAGACTAGTTCTAGTTTGATTATTCCAGTTAAGTCTTATTTTAAGGGAAACATGGTATTTGCAAGTTTCTTGCAAGCAGTATGCTGACTTGGTTTTTAACACTTCTCTCCGTTCATCTCATCTCAGATGAACATGAGTTCATTCTCAGGTGTTAACTTTCAATCAGGCCTGGCTAAAAAAAGCAGACTTCAAAGTAAGCTTAGATAACAAAATTTTTTTATTAGAAGCATAAAACAAATGAGTAAGGTAACCATGTAATTTTCCATTAACAGATATTTCAAAGTTATTAAGCAGTTTTTCAAAGATATGTTAAAGCATATATGCCAGATATAAAGTACTAACAAGCTGGAATATCCAGAAGCAAGTTTATCAAACTTAGTGCTTATGATTTGGATCTATAATGTCACCCAGAAATCACACATTCAGCAGAAGGGCCTTAGGAAGATGATTGTATCATAGGACACTGTATTTCTAAGATTGACCAACTGGTGCATTCATAATTAGGTATGTTGTTAGGAACGAGGGCCTGGTTAGAAGGGATGTGTCACTTGGTTATGCTTTTCAAGAGGCAGGAGATTAGGGCATGGAAAACTGGCTGGATACAAGGGTGTAACCTGTCAGAGAACTGAAAAGAAAGCTGGGCAGTTGGACATAACCTGCCAATGATGGAAAAGATGGTAAATCATGGCAAGGATATGTATGCAAAACAACTTCTGATAAGCCAAATCTGAAAAGATATAAAAGACAGAGATCACTGATTTCAGATCACTGCTGTCTTCCTGCTCTTGCAATGGTCTGCCCACATGCATGATGTAGTTTCACCTTTGTTTAAAAACTTCTTTTCATCATTTTCCCTACTTTAAATAAAGGTTACATTTCAAAGTTCATTGACTGGTGTGGCCAAACCCAGGCCAGTGGAAACCTAAAGAAATCCTGCCTGCCAACATTTTCTCCCTGGCAGAGCAGGGAGGTAGGCAGGACCTGCAGCACAGAGCTGTCAGTTTCCTACTTTGTCATTTGCCAGGAATCAGGGAGCAAGCCAGAGGCTGATTTCTGCCTGGCCCACTTCCACTCTTCTTGGAGAGGTGGCATCTCTGCCATCATCTCCCTGAGTGGGTGGGCTGAAGAGGCCATGGGGTGTCTGGGGTTAGGGGTGCACTGGAAATATTGAGGGAATGGGCAGGGAGAGAAGGTGTATCTCCTGCCTGCCTCACCATGCCCCAGTCAGAGCAAGGCCCACCTTTTGGATCATTGACCTTCACTGTATTATGCTCGTGTTTTAAAAACCATTGTTTTATGTATTGTGCCTGCTTCTTGGTTGTTTGAGGTGGGACTTTTTACTGTAATATTTAGCACTATATATTCATATAACCCTTAATAACTAAGATCAGATAAAAATATATGAAGTGTTTTTATCTTAGAAAGTTAAAAGCTTTCTGCATAATGGAAACCTGTTCTTAGTCATTTAGAACCACTTACTAATCATGAGAAGATACTTTATTTTTTATTGAGGGTTTGTGTCTGTCCATATTTCAATAGTGCAACACAGAGAGGATGGACCTGATTGCCTGTGCTAGCTGTGCTCACTTTGTAGACTACTGCTTTGAGCTTGTTTATAGCATAGAGAAGTTTATGAAAGGATATGCTGGGCTTCATTCCCACTAGATACTACTGTGTGCACATTTGTGTCCCTTCTGATGCTTGCTAGTCACTAGCATTGTGAATAAGGACATAAAGGTAAGGCATCTGAGAAGCTTCAAGACAATTCGTTGTGGTAGCGCTTGTTTGTGTCTTTCTGGTGGAGTCTGCAATATCCCTGTCCTGTGCATCATTTTTTACTGCAACCTCCTAGATGAAAACTCTGATAGCTACAGAGTACTGACATACCCATCAAGGATCCATAATGTTTTATCACCTTGAATCAAGGATTTCTTGCCAATTGCTTTGACAGCTGTATTTGTGACTCTGAGCATGCAAGAAATGGGATTAAAGAAAATTCAATATTTTATTCTTGTAGTCTTGTGAACAGACATGGAGTGTGGGGTTTTTCAACTTGTACACACTTTCTGATTAAGCTAAAGACTTTGTTGTCAGAAGGCATGGGACTTGAGTCAGGGCCTCTCAAAAATTCGGGTGACTTCTATTGCTCTAAACAAAGAACCAAAGCATTAATAGCATGAGTAGAAGGGAAACTATTTCCTAGACAGTCATGGAAACCTGAGAGGGGTCCACCAAGATCTGCTGTTTATCAAGTGGCTAAGGGAGCCCCAGGAGCTCCTCTCTTCTGATGGAGTTAGTGAGGCAGGTATGGAGAGTCCCAATGCTGAGACAGTTACTGTGGAGCTCGACTCATCAAGGGAGTCACTGGTACCATCACCCGAGGCTTGAGTATAACAAAGTATGTTTGTTTATTCAACCAGTCTCATCTTTATGCTGGGAGAGCCCTCTGAAGGACCCCAGACCGAGCTTTATTTCTCCATAAGCCTTGAGACACATTGTGAGAAATATCCTGGAAAGTGCTCCACAGACCCCGGTAACCTCGCCGTTATACAGTACGCTTCCACAGTGGGAAACTTTGACCCTGCCAATCTGTAAAAGGAACATCTACTATTGTAACAGGATTCAGGTCCAGTATAACCTAGGGAAAGATGAGAGATGGGTACAGAATCGCAGTTTATGTTATAATATTATTTTACAGTTAGATTGTGTTTGCAAAAAAGCATGGAAATGGAGTGAAATCCCTTATGTTTGGGATTGATTTTGTGCCTCTTCTGGTAAAGCCCAGAAACTAGGGTAATTACAGTGGCCACTGAGGAAGAAAGGAAGGATATCATTGACTATCCTATCTGCGGATATGCAGCTGTCTTTCAGCTGGAAATAGCTGTCTCCCATACTTTTAATCAAGACAACCACACTGGGAGGCTTCCTCCACCTCCTTATAATTCCCAGCCAATAAATCAGTCCTCTTCCCATCAAGAGTCAGATAGTCCACCAGAGCCTAACATCCCAGAGGGACTCAGTATCCTTCAGCCCCCTCCTCATGCTTCTCAGAGAACTTCAACCCCCACAGGTTGTGCTCAGAGTGCTGTTTCCTACTCTTTTAACTCACAACTTGTCCTGCTTCTGAGAGATGTCCCAGGAGCCAAGAGGACCACTCAGACTCAGGTCCCTCTTTCAGCTGCAGATATGATGTAAAAAATGACTAGGCTAACATTCAAAGAACCCTAGTAGGTTTACAAATGAACCTCAAACTTTGACCCTCACTCTTGACCTATTGTGACAAGATGTCCAATTTATCTTGGCTATTTTCTGCAGCCCAGATGAAAAAACAAACAATCCTAGAAGAGTCCAGGTGATATGTAGATAAACAGTATACTGCAAAGAAGGGAAATAAATCATTCCAGAGAGGTTGCTCTCCCTTTGACAGAAACAAACTGGGACTATCATACTAGTACTGAACTAAAAATGATGTCTGACATGATAACTGCCCTTTTCATGAGAATAAAAAGGTACATTATGAAATCTGTTAATTATGAAAAGGTAAAAGAAGCCAATTCAGCTGTCTTCCATAGCCTATTAGAAGCATTTCACCAAGATGTGAAACTAGATCTGTCTTCCCAGTAGGAACAGGCACTGATAGGACATCGTGACACTTGGCCATCAGCCCCAGGTTTTCAGCACAAATTTCAAACACTGTAGTTGGCCTTCTGGGCCCCTATGACCCAATTACTGGACACAGCCTTTTCTGTGTTCAACAATAGGGATCTAGTTGAGGATGAAAGGAGAAGGGCTGAGAAAAAGAAGACCAGCTGACAATGGCGATATTGAAAGTGGCGATGCTTTAAGCACAGCCAAGGCATCTAAGGGAAAACCCAAGGACAACCGAAGAAAGAGTTCCTTCTGTAAATGCAAAAAGGCTGGACACTGAGCTCATGGCTGTCTTGGACAGGGCAGTGAGCTCCTGGAACCACCAGACACCACGTTCCCAGCAATCCTCCCTCTCTGGGTTCTCTCTTTACTTTCTACTCCCTGCCTGCCATCAAGCAATTTTCTTCCACCAAGCTTTCTTTTTTGTGTGTTTTTTAAAAAAAATGCACGGTCCTCCAATCAGAGACTGAAGTTTCTGGAATGCATGTCACAAAGTTTACTTGGTTGGGTCCATTCATCTTTTAACGAATGCATTTTTGCCCAAAATAAAAAGCAATAGGGGAGAAAGGGAAGTATGGGGGGGCAACATAGGACCTTGGAGAAAACTGAAGGATTCACAAGTCCTGGAGAAAATCAAAACAAAGTAATCGGGCAGCTGCTTCTTCACCCGTGGTGGGGATTTCCCCCAGCTTTCACTGGGCCTAAGGGTCCTGCAGGGCAAAATCCTTCCCTCTATGTATTTAGCCCAAACCACTGCTTCAGTAAATACAGCAGGTAAACAAACCAGAGAGCCCAAAGCACCCATCTTTAATTTTAAAATTACAATCTAAGAATTTTATACACACATACAAAAAAGAAAAAGGAAAAGAAACATCACGAACTCAAAAATCTGTTTTTAAGTGGAGCAGCTACAGGTATCCAGGCTTAAGCCACTTCTAGGAACTCAGGGCCAGTTTTCCTCTGAGTTTTCACTCGATTGTTCAATAGAGCTGTTGTTGCTGGCCATCAGATTGTTGTAGCCTTTACCAAGTCTGTCACCACAAACGCCTATTAACTGCCAGACTAACAGAGAAAAACCATAAAATACATAAAACAAAGTCATTAAATTTGCGTGCACTTTCAGAGACTAGCCAGGATTTTCTTTAAGAAGATGAAGTAGAATTAGCCATTTTAAATGTGCTTATGTGAATCCTATCAGATTTGTTCTAACACCTTGGCTTGCGTTCTATTGGATCTCTTCCCTTGCTCGTTAACTTCCCAAAGCTAAGCCAAGAAGATCCAGAATGGGTAAAGAGGGAGAGAAACAAAAGTAACAGCTGCATATCATTCACACTGATCATGGAAACAGCAGGGAGAAAGAATCACAAGGAAGTGCAGGGGCATGGACCATACCACCTAAAGGAAGGGCTACCCCAAGCTGGGTTTTTACGAAAAAAAAAATTATTGCCAAACAAACAACCAGTCAGGACAAATAAGGCTCCAAAATCCAATTTCTGCTTGGTTCAAAATCTTATGAGACTGTCCTAATCCTTGGATGGCATAATTATGGCACCAATCAGGTCCCCATATTCATTTATTCCTAACATCCCAGGAAATTGGGGGGGAACTAGGTACTGGGGATCAAACTCACAACCTTATGTTTTCCAGGCAAATGCTTATACCACTGAGCTAAGTCACTGGCCATCCCAGGAAATTTAAAGGAAGCATTAGGAGAAGAACAAGAAGGGATTTTGTTTTTATTTTATTTTATTTTATTTTATTTTTCTAAGAGAAAGAATCAAAACACTCCAAATCAACAGCCAAGTATAACAAAATCAACAACCAATCAGGGCAACCAACAGAGCTGCCAGTTACTGGTTATTCTGGATTCCTTGATGGACTCTCTGTAGTCCAGGGAATCCATAGAGAGGTTTGGGAACAGAAAGTAAGGACTGGGAAAGTGGCTGTAGGGCTGATGATCCCACTGGGGTCACTCACTTGGCTATGGTGTCCAGTGCTGTGAACACTCAGTACATTATGGATTCTGGGTGACTCTTGTAGCAGGGCTTAAGAGGCCACACAGTTGGCAGTATATAATATTAACTTTTGAAATCGTTCTAAGGATGAAACTATAGCTATCACTGGTTTGCATCACAGCAGAGACACATGGAGATTGAATAAAAATACATGATTCCTGCCAAATGTGCCTTTATGACAGACACAGAATCACCCAAATGTGATCAAGTTATTCCAAATGATCAGAACATATGATGAACATCTACTGCATTCCATCTTGGAGGCAGCCACCTGCAGACAGGAGGCCTGGAGCGGGATCATCTGGACCACCTGCTCCTGCCAAGCAAAGGTATCACGTGTGAGGAGACGGGGGGATGGGTGTCTGCCAGGGGGAATAGTCAGAAAACTTCCTCTAAACTGGGAAAAACATGGAGTGCCTGTGAACACTCGTGACAAGAGACAGGGAGAATGCAGGAAACTCAGATTATCGCCTGTGTCCCCAAAGTGTGGTGCTGCCTGTGGCCCTGCAGATATCTGTGGATGCAAAAGCCAATGCTCCAAGGATCATGGAAGACAGGGCGTCAGCAACACAACTGAGTAGGCTGCAGGGCTTTTCAGTTATTTCATCTATGTTTTAGCATATCGGGAGTGGCTGAGTTGGTGAGCCCTCACATGTGCGGAGCTGAGAGCACCAAGTGCCTGAGGAATGCCCTGAGAGAGTGCAGAATGCCCAGGTAAAAAGGTAAGGACACAATGACCATATTACTATTTTTGTTAGATTGTGGAGCAGAACTGTTAACTGTCTCATTGCTTGAATGTGTACTTTATGTTTTAATTTTGTAACTTGAACAACTATTTCCAAGATGACAGTATGTAAGTTATCAAGTAATGATTTCTTAGTGTTTTTTTATTCTTTTCTTTTTTTCCTTGGAATTCTGTATTGTTGCTACCCTTTTTTCTGTTTTGTTTTGTTTTCTCTTTAAATAAAAATTTTTTTTTAAAAGTAAGAACATACGGCATGAGAAGTGAACTGGTTAAGCAAAAGGGTGTCACATGACAAATGTATAAGTACATGCATTGCAGCAGTTGAGCAGTTCCTTTCTTCCAATTTGAAAAAAGGGCTCCACTTATCCTCAGTTTTCTGTACATTGTCTCATCTTTATTTCTCCATCCTCTCAACAACCTTCCCCCTGGGAACTTTGAGAGCTGCTCAGGATGCAGCATATTGGTACGTGAACACAGAACTGGGGTAAGAAGAAATAGGTGAGGGGACACTTCTCATTGTGTGCACAAAAGGGGGAGAAGTGCATTGATAGTATTAGTATTGATCACAGAGGTGTATTGATATTGATATCATCAAGCAAAAAACATGAAACAAACAACATATATATAGAAATGATATATATAGATGTATATATGAATCCTTATTGTATGATTCTTGTATTTACTTTCTTTTTGTGGAAAATCCAAGAGAGAAATAGACTCCAGAGAAGCCAGAGAAATAGGCTAGAGATGCCAAAGAAAGAAACGGGCTCACTAGGGCTATACAGAGAAAAGGGCTCACTAGGGCCAAAGAGAAAAACATGCTCATTAAAGCCAAAAGAGCAAAAATAGGTTCAGGAGAAACAAGAGAAAGAGAGGTGTATTGCTTTTATCAGGTGTTAAATATGAAATAAGTTCTCAAGAACAACAAATGTATGCATAAATACTTGTTCTATTATGGATTTCTGTACTTACTTTTTTTGTGGACTTGGACTAGGAAGTATTTTAATTGTCATACTCTTGAATTGACCACAGAAAATTTGGCTCAGAGCACTATTTTAAAATCAAGTCCCAAGTGAGAGAAAGGGAAAAGGAGGCCATGGCTGCTCTACCAATGAGGTGGGTGCCAGTGCCAGAGGTGGGAGCCCCGGGCACCTAAATAAATACAGGAGGCAGGTTTTTCTTCTGCACTTAAGACTGACAGTGGCCCAGTTTATAAGAGTACTGCCTTCCAAACATTATATAAAACTTTTCATATTTCCCATACCATGAGAATTCCTTATAACCCTCAAGGTGAAGGAATTGTTGAACATGTATGCTCAAAATTCAATTACAAAAACAAAAAAGGGCATCCTTCCCTATCATGGACTTTTAAGACCCACAACCTCCCAGATGAGTGGAGGTGAAGGCTTAAATAAGAGACAAGTGGTATGATTTGGGGGCTCCAGGAGGATCAAAACCCTCCAACAGAAAGTGATGTTCTCTGGAGACTTAGACAAAGAACTTCTCTGGGAAGCCCATACTTATTTGGTTTTCAAATGACGAAAGGGTTAGAGTGTTAGAGTAGAAAATGTGAGAAACTGAGCAGTACCTTGAGAGTGGTTTAAGGACTTCTCCAAGTAGCAGACTGTGTTACTTTAGAAGAACTATCTTATATTAATTTAGGAGAAGTATCTTAAGATAATTTAAAATAAGTATCTTAGGTGAAAGTATCCAGGTTGACTTTCACTACAGGAGTGAGATGCCTGTAGCTATAGTCTTTATTTAGTTAACTAAAGTGGAAGTCAGGCATCCTCAACTGTGACATTATCCTGTCCTTTGGCATCACAGAATCAAAAGCCACTGCAGGTCTCAGCCAGGACCAGTGAGCCCTAGAGTTTCACTTACTATGGTTCCACTGCCCATAGGCCTTGGACACTCACAAGTAAATAGACAAAGCCAATTTGTTAGTTTTAAATCCTGCTCAGAGCCAGTTTGCAGCAATCTCCATCACTTCCCTACAAACTTTATACCTCCTAATAGACTTTACTTAGTAGTATATAATATTAACTTTTTAAATCCTACTAAGGATGAAACTATAGCAGCTGAAATGTAATTCAGTCAGGTAAAGGTAAAAAAAGAAAAAAGAAAAAAAAAGAGAAAGGGTCCTTTGGAAAGATCTTTATGCTCACAATAGAAGGGACCCAACCCATACTCACTTGCATGGAGGGTATGCTTGTGTTTTTCCAGAAAATGCTGAATGGCCTATATTAGTGCCAGAGTATATCGTCCGACTGTTTCATGGACCCAGATCTACAGAAAGAGCTGATTCCATCTTTCAAGAAGCTGATGCTCATTCTATGACAGTGATGCCTCAGAGACCATGCCACAACCAACAAACAGAGATGGGGCTGAGGCCACTGAAAAGAATTGACCCAGGATACCCAGGATCCGATAACCAAAATTAGGAATCGATGTCTGAGTAGGTGACAGAGTGTATAGAGATGAAAGAACTGAAATTTATGTGAACAAAAAAGCACATAAACGTTATCAGCATTCTTAAGACAAAATAAAATACATATATAGATAGATAGATTATAGATAGATAGATAGATAGATAGATAGATATAGATATAGATATAGATATTATGGATAAAAGACTGTCCTTTCCAAAGTCTTTTTTTAAGAGATCTCTGTTAATTGACCTATAAAAAATCTGACGAGTCTAGTTATAGTTATAAATTCCTAAAATTATAAAAGAGTTACTATAATTCAATTTGATCAGAAATATATTTTTGTGCACTCTGATTTTGCAAGATGTTTGTTTGTCTAATCTGTTATGCTGTGTACTTGTCATATCCATGAGCAGCGTTTTATTTGAGCATGACAATTTTTTCTTTCTTCCTTTTCTTTTTCATTTTTCAATCATTTGTGCAAAACTTAACTTGGGATAGAGATTTATAGTGTGCTTCCATCTCTGTGGCCAGCTGCTCAATTTGATATCAAAATGGATTTCTTTGGAGGTGATAAGAAATTTGTTAAAGTGACTAAGGGGACTTTTTGGGCTTGCAGATTATTGGCTAAGGTTCCCTTTGAGGAATAAAGGAGCCTGGGAAAAATTATGTCAGCCTTCACTCATTAATAGGAAGCTTGGGTGATCTTCATAGCCTTATGAAAGATACATTAATAAATGTTATTAAAATATATTATTGTAATGTGTTTATTCATCAAGGGATTAAGTTTTCTAGGCAGTGAGAGTTTTGATTTAAAGATGTTGTAATACAAAGGTTTTCATATGGCTATGACATTTGTTTGTTACTGTTTTGTGGTATATTGAATGTATTCTTGCCTGCATATGTGCAGGTCTTCCAAAGCATGGAATAAGCACTGGTTAGTGATAGATTTTTCTTTCAGATTCAGACATCTGCCATTAACAAAATTTATGTGATGACATCCCATTAAAGGACAGCAAGCTGTGATTTAAAAAAAAAAAAGCTTCTCACATGCTAGAGGTGATTGACTAAAAATGTTATACTATGCCAAAATGAAAATTTAACTGTATTACAAGGTGTCATCATGATTGTCATACTGCAACATTATGCATGGCCTTTCATTTTAAATTTCTGTGTAAAATACATGACTGTGACTTGTTAATATTCTTTAGCAATTTAAATACTAGGACATCCATGGTTGATAGAAAATAATAGTTCTATTTTGTATCATATTAATCTCACTGCACCTATTACAATGTAATGTCATGATCTTCTCTTCTGCACATTCAAAAATTGAGGATTGAAGAACAAAACTTTAGAAGGATACATGGGCTAAGAGGATAGCCAATATTTTGGTCCTATCCCTTGGAGGTCAATGAGGACCCAGGATACAAGATAATCTCTGCTGAGACATCTTATAACTCAGTGAAACTCTGGTCTTTTGACCAAGGAGTTGGTGGCACCACAGAGGAGAGTGATCAATGGTGTACAGTATGCCTATGGAGAGACACCATGAGAAAAAAAAATCTAAGCTTTCACAGAAAGTAACTTGGTCAAGCAATGGCCATGACTCATCCAGATAACTAACACTTATAGAAGTACTAAGAGGTGCTGAACATGGTTTCAAGGAAATTCTGACCTTGGTATATAGCAAGAAAATAATTTTAATGAATACATATTTCATTTTGACTTAGTTTTAAACAGCCATTGGAAAAGTGTGACCATAAGGAAAAAAGTTACCAGCAGAGTCCTCCAAACACAGCTCCTCCAACTTCTAGTAAACACCCACTGAGTGCAACTACAAAAACAGAAAAGGGGAGATGTCAGCAGTGGTTGGGCTAGTGATAGCTCATATGTGTGGAGCTGAGATCACAAAGCACCCAAAGAATGCCCTGAGGACATGGAGTGCCCCAGGCAAACAGGTGTTTCAGCCCCTAGAACATGGGACATGAGAGGCAAGCTAGTTAAGCAAAGGGGTGCCACACGAGAAACATATGAATAAATGCATTGCAATGGTTGAGCAGTTCCTTGCCTCCTATACAGAGAGAGGGCTCCACCTGACCTCAGCTTTCTATATATTTTCTCTTATCTTTATTTCTCCATCCTTTCACCATTCTTCTCCCCAGGAACTTTGAGAGCTGTGCAGAATGTGACATTGCCATTTCAATCCAGGGAGCCAAGGCCCTGCCAGGGAGTCAGGGCCACGCAAGATGAGTGCCAACAAACCAGCACTGGCTCAGGAGACTTTGAGACCATTGCGCCCAGTGGTTGAGGACCCAGACAGCTCTGTAGAACACTGGACTGGGCTCAGGAGGTTTTGCAGGCGTGAGTGGACCACGCCCAGTGACCTTCTTTCAATCTAAGGAGCCAAGGCCCTGCGAGGGAGTCAGGGCTGTGCGAGGTTAGTGCCAGTGCACCAGCGGTGGCCCAGGGAGAGTTTGAGACCATCGATCCCAGCAGTTGAGTGCCTGGCCAGCTCCCTATGACACTGGACTGGGATCAGGAGGTTTTGTGGGCCTGAGTGGACCATGCCCAGTGGCCTTCTTTCAGTCCAAGGACCAGGGCCACACGAGGGGAGTTTCAGCCTGCTGTTGCTGGCCCGGGGAGAGTTTAAGACTGTTGCTTTCAGGGGTTAAGTACCCGCCCAGCTCCCTAAAACACTGGACTAGGCTTGGGAGGTCCTGCAGGCCTGACTGGGCCATGCTCAGCTACCTTCATTAAGTCCCAGGAGCTGAGGGCACAGGAGTTGATTTCCAATATGCCCAGAGGAAGCTTTGGAACATTGCTCGAAGCGCGGAAATTTAAGAAAATGACAAGATGAAAGACCAAAAGGCAATCTCAAACCTCCAACCCATCCCAAGAAAGCCTAGGAGCCATGTACATAGAAGAAAATATAAGCCATACACCTGAAATGACTGAAATGATATCAACTGAAATAAAGAAGCAACTCGGGAAAGCTATAGAGAAACTCAAGTCAGCAATAATCTCCCAAACCGGGCTACACTCAGTGAACTCCAAGCAGCGAGCAGGACCCAGAATCCACCCCTGGGCCCTGACCATGGGCACTCCAAAGGCTGAATCCCAGTACACATGGGGCAAACTTGGAACTCGGCTCCCAGGCAGTAAGACCACGCCCTGCGCCTGAGGCCACCCCAGGACACAAGGGAGGGACCAGCTGGCCTAAACTAGACTATGCTCAGTGAACTCCAGGCAGCAAGCAGGGCCGGGAATCCACTCCTGGGTCCTGACCCCGCCTGCTCCTGCAGAATCCCAGCATGCACGGGGCAAACTTGGAACTCCGCTCCCAGGCAGTAAGAGCATGCCCTGCACCTGAGGCCATCCTGAGAAGCATGAAAGGGACCAGTGGGCCTAAATGGGCTACACTCAGCAAACTACAAGCAGTGAGTAGGGCCCAGAATCCACCCCTGGGCCCTGATTGGGAGTGCCCCTACAGAATCCCAGCACACAGGGCAAACCTGGAACTCTGCTCCCAGAGGAACTTTGGACTACAGTGGATTTTCTGTGCTAGCTTGAAGGGATATTAAGTGACTGCCTCACCAAAACAGAAGATCTCAGCTAGCTCCAGTCAGTTGGTGAGTATGCCCCTAAAATAGAGGTGTACAGTGGGTAAATAGGGTCAATAGTAAAGCTCCCTCCAACTAACTGTAAGACCTTGGTAAGTCTGACAAGAGTGAGGGTGACCGCTTCCTACACACAGAAGACATCAGGCAGAGTGAGGAGTGTGCCAAGAAGGACTCCCCAAGCTTGAAGAAAATCAAAAGGGCTTATGACACACACAGGCACACAATAGGGACATAGTAGGGCCTCAGCCAACACAAATACTATAGACAGGGTGATTTGAGGACCTGGAATAACCTGAAGATAAAGTACTAGCAGGAATTAAAAGTTGACCTACATTAATACTACTAGGCTTGTCTGCCCAGAAAGAATATTAGGACTTACCCAACAGGCCCTGCAGCAGGAAATCAGGTGACTGGCCCACCTACTCATTGTGGTAACCAGCAATTGGACAAACATCAACCTTACAGTAGGACCCCAAGATACACACTACCAACAGTTGACACTACTGGGTCTGAAGGACCAAAGACTATCTCAAAAGGGGAAAATGGCAAAATGAAAAAAAAAAACGCAATCTCAAACATCTAGTCTACCAGAAGCAGGTACAGGAGACATTGAAATAGAGAACCCCATAAGTAACACACTGGAAATCTCTGAAAAGATAGCAAATGAAATAATAAAACAACTCCATAAGGCCATAGAGGAAATCAAATTAGAAGTGCTGTCCCATGTAAAAATAGAAGTAACAACTTTAGTAAAGGAGTTGCTGAGTGCAGCTAAAGAAGAAATAGAGAAAAAAGTACAGGAGCATGGGAAACTGATTGAAACCCTGAATGAACAATATAGAAAACAAGCAGAATTCATGAAGCAAACTGAAAGAGACATCCAAAAAACAAAGAATTCAATTCAAAGCATGCAAAACTGTTAAATGAAGCTGAGGATAGGATTTCAGACCTTGAGAACAGGATCAAAATTAGTGATCATGAAAGGATAGAACTTTTAAAAATAACAAAGCAGTACAAAATGACAATCCAGAAGCTTCAAGATGATGCCAAGAGCAACAATATAAGATTAGCAGGCATTAGTGAAGACGCTGGAGTCAATACAAACAGCATAACTAAAATATTCACAGAAATAATAGGAGAAAATTTCCCAAACATGGGGAAAAAATCTGATATGCCAATAAGTGAGGCATATAGAACACCAATCAGTCACAACCAACATAAATCTACACCCAGACACATAATAATTAAGATCTCAGACATACAACATAAAAACAATACTAAAAGCTGTCAGAGAAAAGACACAAGTCACCTATTGAGGAAAGCCCATTAGAATCACAGCAGACTTTTCAGCACAAACCCTCAAGTCAAGATGTGCTTCGAGTGAGATATTTCAAGCCCTGAAAGAAAACAACTTTCAACCCAGACTGATGTACCCAGCAAAACTTTCATTCAAATTTAATGGAGAAACAAGATACTTCCATGACAAAGAACAACTGAAGAAATTCACGTCCACCAAACCAACCCTAGAAAGAGTATTGAAAGACATACTAGACAGAGATTAAAAATGCCCACAATCCCAAGAACAACAGAAAGAAACCACCAGGTAAGACAAGCAATTAAATAAGGGGGAAAAGCACAAAGCAAACAATTGGAACATAACATGGCAAAGTTGAGCCAGTACATATCAGTGATATCCATAAATGTAAATGGCCTCAATTCAACTATCCAAAGAAATAGGTTGACAGAATGGATCAAGAACGTGATTCCACAATATGCTGTATGCAAGAAACACATCCCAAAGGAAACTCATACATTAAAAGTCAAAGGATGGAAACCAGTATTCCATGCAACAGGAACCCAGAAAAAAGCAGCAGTAACTATTCTATTTGCAGACAATGTGAACTTCAAGCCTAAAATGATTAAAAGAGACAAAGAAGGTCACTACATACTCGTAAGTGGAAAACTCCAAGAGGAAGAAACGAACAATTATAAATATATATGCACCAAACACAGGAGCACCCAACTATATAACACAGATGCTAATGGACATGAAAAACCAAATACACAAGAACACAATTATTACAGGGGACCTTAACAGCCCATTGTCACAAAGAGATAGCTCAACTAGACAAAAAGTCAGCAAAGAAATCATAGAACTGAATCATACCTGTGAGCAGTTGGACTTAGTAGATGTTTACAGGGTGTTCCACCTAGCCACTTCAGAATACACACTCTTCTCAGCTGCGCATGAGACATTCTCCAAAATAGACCATATATTATCCCATAAAATATTCTTAAGTAAACACAAAGGTATTGAAATTATCCCATGCATAATATCTGACCATAGGGCACTGAAATTGGAAATTAATGGCAAAGAAATTGCAAGACTGGCATAAATACATGAAAATTAAATAACAACCTTTTGAACCTACAGAGGAAATTAAAGAAGAAATAAAGCAATACCTACAATTCAGTGGAAATGTGGAAACAACCTACTGTACTCTGTGGGATGCAATGAAAGCAGTCTTAAGAGGGAAATATATAGAAATAAATTGTCACATCAAGAAAAAAGAACAAGTACAAATAAACAACCTAATGCATCATCTCAAGTGTCTAGAAAAAGAAGAGCAAGTTAAACCCAAAGCTCATAGAAGAGAGGAAACAGTAAAGATTTGACCAGAAATCAATGCAATTGAAACTAAAAAAAAAAAAATTCAAAGAATTAATGAATCAAAAAGTTGGTTTTTTGAGAGAATAAACAAAATTGACAAACCTCTAGCTAACCTTATAAAGAAAAAGAAAGAAAAAACCCAAATTCACGCAATAAGGACCGAAAAGGGGGAAATTACTACAGATCCCATGGAATTTCAAAAGAGCATGAATACCTACTTTGAAAATCTCTACTCACATAGAATGGAAAACACACAGGATATGGACAGAATTCTAGAAACACATGAACTACCAAAGCTCAACCAAGAAGATATAGCAATTTTGAATAACCCAATATAAGCTATTGAAATTGTAAATGTAATAAAAATCTTACCAACAAAAGAAAAAGGCCAGGTCCTGATGGATTCATGGCTGAATTCTACAAGAAATTTAGAGGCGATCTGATGCCAATACTCCTTAAACTCTTCAATGAAATTGAAAAGAAAGCAATCCTCCCTAAATCATTCCTGGAGTCAAGTATTACTCTCACACCAAAACCAGAGAAAGACCCAACCAAAAAGGAGAACTATAGGCCCATCTCACCAATGAACATTGATGCAAAGATTCTCAATAAAATACTGGCAAATAGAATGCGGTGAATTATCAAGAAGATTATACATCATGACCAAGTGGGGTTCATTCCAAGAATGCAGAGATGGTTTAACACAGGCAAATCAATAAATGTGATACACACATCAACAGAGCCAAAAATAAAAACCACACGGTCATCTCAATAGATACAGAAAAAGCTTTTGATAAAGTCCAACACATGTTCATGATAAAAAAAACCCTTCAGAAACTCAAAATACATGGTGTTTACCTCAACCTTATAAAGGTCATCTATGACAAACCAACAGCCAATGTTATACTAAATGGACAAAAACTGAAAGCTTTCACTTTAAAATCAGGAACAAGACAAGGATGTTCACAATCACCACTCCTTTTCAATGTAGTTCTGGAAACACTAGCCAGGGCAATCAGACAAGAGAGAGAAATAAAAGGAATAAAGATAGGAAAGGAAGCAGTTAAATTATCACTATTTGCAGATGACATGATACTCTATACAGAAGACCCAAAAAACTCGATTAAAAGACTACTAGAGGTAATAAACAAATTCAGCAGTGTAGCTGCCTACAAAGTCAATGTTCAAAAATCAATAGCGTTCCTGTAAACAAACCATAAACTCACTGAGAGAGAAATTATGGAAATATCTCCCTTCACAGTAACATCTAAAAAAATGAAATACTTAGGAATCAACCTAACTAAGAATGTAAAAGGCCTATATGCTGAAAATTACACTACACTAAAAAAGCAGATTGAAGAAGATATTAGAAAATGGAAGGATATTCCTTGCTCTTGGCTAGGAAGAACCAACATTGTGAAAATGGCCATACTCCCAAAACTGTTATATAGATGTAATGCAATCCCAATCAAGATATCATTGACATACCTCACAGATCTAGAGAAAACACTCCTAAAATTCATTTGGAACCAGAAGAAATCTAGAATAGCAAAGGCAGTTCTGGGCAATAAAGGCAAGGCAGGAGGTATCTCAATTCCTGACTTGAAACTGTACTACAAAGCCACTGGGATAAAATCAACATGGTACTGGCAAAGAAATAGACCTGAGGATCAATGGAACAGATCAGAAGATGCAAGTATAAGTACAAAGACACTCAGCCCCCTGATATTTGACAAAGGGGCTAAACATGTTCACTGGAGGAAGGATAGCCTCTTTAATAAATGGTGTTGGAAAAATTGGCTCTCCACACACAGAAGACTGAAACTAGAAGATCTATGCCTGTCACCATGCATAAAACTAAAGTCTAAATGGATCAAAGACCTAAACATTAGAAACACTAAATCTACTGGAATATAAGGTAGGTAGAAGTCTTGAAGACATAGGGATAGGCAGAGAAGTCATGAACAAAATGCAACTGCATGGGAAACGCTTCAGAGAATCAACAACTGGGGTCTCATATTATTGAAAAGTTACTGCACTTCAAAAGAAATCACCACAGAAAACCCACAGAATGGGAAGGAATTTTAGCTAGCAACCCCTCAGACAAAGAAGTTATATCAAGAACATATAAAGAATTAAAAAACACAAAGCCCCGGAATTCAAAGACCCTCTCCACAAATGGGCATCTGAGATGAACACACAGTTCTCAGATGAATATATACAAATGGTAACTAAATACATGAAGAAATGTTCACCATCACTAGTCATTTGAGAAATGCAAATTAAAACAACATTGAGATTTCATCTCACTCTGGAAAGAATAGCTGCCATCAAGAAATCAACTGAGAACAAATGTTGGCAAGGCTGCAGGGAAAAAAGAACACTGCTCCACTGATAGTGGGAATGTAGACTGGTGCAACCACTATGGAAATCAGTATGGAGAATTCTCACAAGACTAGGATTGGAAATTCCATTCAACCCAGCTATTCCTCTCCTGGATATTTTCCCAGAAAAACTGAAAAAGTCTAATCACAGTGATATATGTGCACCCATGTTTATAGGAGCACAATTTGTAATAACTACATCTTGGAAACAACCAAGATGTTCATCAAACACAGAGTGGATGAAAAAGATGTGCTATTTTTATACAACGGAATATTACTCAGCTATGAAGAAGGATGATCTTGAGGCCTTTATAGGTAAATGGAGACAACTTGAGACTATCCCCATTAGTGAAATAAATAAGAATCATATTTATAAATATCACATTGTGGCTCTAGTGTAAAAAGTAGTAATAAATGTAGGAGTAATAAAACCCAAAATGTGTAATTGCTACTGTAAAAAGGAGAGGAAATGAAAGTGCTCTAAAGGATATAACTGCATGTATGTTTAAGTGTGTAAAATGGAGGACCATATTACTGTTTTTGTTAGATCATGGGACAGAACTGTTAACAGTCTCACTGTTTGAATGTCTACTTTGTAACTTGAACAACTATTTCCAAGATGACAGTATGTAATTCATCAAGTAGTTATTTCTTAGATTTATTTGTTCTTTTCTTTTTTTCCTTGGAATTCTGCATTGTTGCTACCCTTTTTTCTGTTTTGTTTTGTTTTCCTCTGTAAATAAAATTTTAAAAATAAATTAGAGAATGAACATTCAAAAAAAATAAAGCCTTGTTGGTCTGGAATATTTTATGTAATAAAAAGTGATATCAGTTTTGAAAAACCATGTCAAGAAATGTGAGGCAGTAGTAGAGAGGTTCATTTCATTATGAGTCAGTTCCTGTTAAGATTCTATTTCAAGACAAAAAATACTAAATAACTGCTAAATACACATCCTAGGTTTGTCTTCTGGGGCAACAGGAGTAGAAATGCTTTGGATATAACTGCCATATGCTTGTATAAATTTACCAAATCCTCACTCAGCACAAGAGTATTGTCGTGTACTACGGCAAGTATGTTCTTTACCAGTCTGATTTCTCATTTATGATGTTGGTGGCTCCTTGTGGAGTATACATTCACAAATGAATAAACACTCCATATTTATTCTGACAATATGCAAGAACAGGCAATGGTAGATTTCTTTTTTGGTTCTAAGTATGTTTATATTATCACAGGAACAGGTTAAAAATTTTATTATTTTGTTGGTTTAAGATTTTGATTTAAAAACAAAGAGTATGTCATATCTTTGTTTCATATGTAAGTTATAATAAGGCCAAATGCTGTTTATTCTATATCTGTTCTTCCAATCTTCAACCAAATATAGAATATTTATATCTATTCATGTAATATTCAGTTCTCGATGAGTTTATCATTATTATAAATTATCAAGAAGAATTTGAATCCTAATTCCAAAATCAGTAACTTAAACCATTTTTCATGGCTATGAGATGATGAAATAAAGACATCTCATTAAGTTGAGATAGAAGCAGGAGCTGGCATTATTTACATATATGTTCAAATTTCATGAAATGCTGTGTAGTTAGCTTGCTTTCATCCTTAAGGTATATTTATCAGAAGATACGCTAAATGATTTATTACATCATAATTCTGCTTACAACCAATCTACATAAAGTATAAATGAAGATTTGTTTTACAAGAATTTAGTGATTGCCTGGTGGTTTTTAATGTTTGATTTTTAAAAATTACAGAACACATTAATAATTACTGATTTTTAAAAATTGCATAAGTAACCACAGTGATATATGTGCAACCATGTTTATAGCAGCACAATTTGTAATAGCCAGATCTTGGAAACAATCTAAGTGCCCATCAACTGAGGAATGGATAAAAAAAGTTCTGGCATTTTTATACAATAGAGTACTACTGAGCTATAAAGAATGATCACATCGAGATATTTATAAATAAATGGACACAACTTGAGACCATTCTCTTAAGTGAAATAAACCAAACTCACAAGGGTAAATACCATATAGTCTCCCTAATATGAGATTTGATAAGAGTATATAAGACTTTATGGTAAGCATGAGTCCCCATCTCATAGCTTCGAAGTCTTTCAAAGTTTTCAATCATCAGTTGGAATGGTTTTATCCTGTTTTGTTTGACTATATCATAC
>PVJX010017121.1:0-10076 GCA_004027295.1 Dolichotis patagonum | reverse complement strand
CGAAGTCCTACCATGCTTTTTTTGTTCTACTACCATTGGTTCTATCTATCACATTGTGTCTTATTGGAATTTGAATATGTGTGATAGTTCAAACAAAATTTTTTTTCTTTTTTACCAAAAATGAGATATTATAGTACCCATTGATCATGTTCTGTTATTTGGTTCAGAAAGCCCTGTAATTCTTTTACTCTATGCATGGCTTTATACTATTGTGTTATGTTTGATATTATTGTATTTGAAACTATGCTCAACTATAGCAGAGTAAGAGATATGGTGTTAGCTACCAGTTGACTTAATGTAAAGTACTGTGTTGCCTGTGTTGTCCTGTTCTGATCTGCTCTGTACTGCCCCCTTTTGTTTTATTCTCTTTCAAATAAAAAAAATTGCATAAGTAACTACCTCAATATCTCTGCATCTCTTGTGAGTGGCTTGTTTGGTGAATGCCATGAAGTTGTATTTGATTGCATTTATTTTTTATTTATTTATTTTTGGGGGGGTAGCAGGGATCAAACTCATGACCTCATGCTTACCAGGCAAGTACTTATGCCACTGAGCTAAATCCCCAGCCCTTATTTTTTACTTTTTGTAAGATTTGGGCACATTCTTAGAAATGTGAACTCATTTCCATTGGTTAGTTTGTTGTCTTCTTACTGTTTTTCTACACATTTGAACAGAGAATAAAATGCTTAAAAGTTTTATGTTTGCTAACTTCCTTTCTTACATTCATTCTTTCCCTTTGATGGAGAAATACAAAATGAAACTGTATTTTAAAAAATGAACTTTTTTTCTGAGCTATAGTAGTATTGTGTCATCTTCCATTAAGCATTGCATTTCACTCTGCTGTTGCTTTACACAGTGATTTTCAGGAAGTTCAGTTTGTTCTGGGCTTTAGTTTTATTGGAGTTGTCCCTAAATTATGTGTCAGAATATTTTCTCTGATGTATCCTTTCTGTTTTGTTTTTAATAATCCACTATTGTTTTTTTTAAAAAAAGAAATAATCTCCCAGGTAAAAGAAGAAATGATCAAAGTAGTGCAAGAAATACTGAACACATTTAAAGAGACACAGTTAAAAAGTTAGAGAAACAAGGCAAACAGAATCTTTGAATGAACACTATAAGAAACAAACAGAATGTATGAAACAGATTCAAAGAGATATACAGGAAAACAAAAATTCTATTGAAAGTTGCCAAAACTGCCTCAACAAAAGTGAAGACAGAATTTCAGAATTTGAAGACAAGTTGCAGCTAGTGAACAAGAAAAGAAAAATCTTTTAAAAATAACTAGGAATCAGGAAATAACAACTCAACAGCTGCAAGATGATGCAAAGAAAAACAACATAAGATTAATAGGGATAAATGAAAAAGAAGAGGACAGCACAAACAATATCAGGAGGCTATTTACAGAAGTAACAACTGAAAACTTCCCAAACATGAGAATGGAAACTGACTAATGGATTTGTGAAGCATATAGAAATCCAAATAGCTTTAACCAAAATAAAACTACACCCAGACATATAATAATCACCATCCCAGAAATCCAACATAAGAACAGAATATTAAAAGCTGTTAGAGAGAAAAGACAGATCACTTATAAAGGAAAACCTATCAGAATCACAGCAGACTTCTCAACACAAACAATGAAGTCAAGAAGATCATAGAGTGAAGTATTTCAGATCCTAAAGGAAAATTACTTCCAATCCAGACTGATGTACCCTGCAAAACTGTCCTTCAAAATGGATGGAGAAATAAGATACTTCCATGACAAAGAACAGCTGAAGAACTTCGTGATCACCAAACCAAACCTACAAAGAATACTGAAAGACATTCTAGATACACATAGGAAAAAAACATTAAGCAAGGCAGACAATTAAACAGAATGGAAAGGTAATCATACAACAGCAGAAAGATAAACATATCAACAATAAACCAATATATAACAGTTATAATCACTAATGTAAATGGCCTCAATTAACCTATCAAAAGAAACAGACTGGCAGAATGAATCAAGAAACAACATCCAAACATATGCTGTCTACAAGAAACCCGTCTAACCCAAAAGGAACCTCATAGACTGAAAGTCAGAGGATGGAAAGCAATACTTCATGCAAAAGGAAACAAAAAAAAGTGGGAGGTAGCTATTCTGTTTGCAGACAATGTGGACTTCAAACTAAGAATGATCCAAAGAGATAAAGAAGGTCACTATATACTAGTTAGGGGAAAACTTCAAGAGGAGAGACATCAACTTAAATATATATGCACCAAATTCCAGAGGACCCAGCTATACAAAGCAAGTATTAACAGAAATGAAAAATCAAATAAGCAATAACACAATTATAACAGGAGACCTTAACATGCCATTGACACAAAAGGACAGATCAACTAGAGAGAAAATCAGCAAAGAAATAATAGAACTGAATCACACCTGTGAACAAATGGACTTGATAGACATATACAGAATGTTTCATCCAATAACATCAGAATATACATTCTTCTCAGCACTACATGTGACATTCTCTAAAATAGACCATATACTAGCCCACAGAACATATTTAAGTAAATGCAAAAGAGTTGACATTATCCCATGCATGTTATCGGATCATAGTGCCATGAAACTAGAAGTGAATCACAAAAGAAACTGCAAAAACCCTACAAAGACATGGAAATTGAATAATACACTCTTGAGCAATCAGTGGGTCACAGAGGACATTAAAGAAGAAATTAAACAATATCTACAAGGAAACAAAAATACAAATACAACTTAGCAGAATCGGTGGGATGCAATGAAAGCAGCCCTCAGAAGAAAATTTATTGCACTGAATACCCACATCGGGAAAACAGAATGAACACAAATAAACAACCTGATACTACACTGAAACATCTAGAAAAGGAAGCACAAGCCAAGCCAAAAGCCAAAAGAAGGGAGGAAATTATAAAGATCAGAGCAGAAATTAATGCAATAGAGACTAAGAAAACAGTACAAAAGATCAGTGAATCAAAGAGTTGGTTCTTTGAAAGAATAAATAAAATTGATAATCCCCTAGCCAACATTATTAAAAAAAATTAAAATTCATGCAATAAGGAATGAAAAAGGTGAAATCACTACAGACTCTGTGGAAATACAAAAGATTAACACCTATTTCAAAAACCTCTACTCTCATAGGTTCGATAACACAGAAGAAATGGACAGATTCCTAGAAACATATGAACTACCAACGCTGGGCCAGGAAGATGTAAAACTGCTGAATAACCCAATTTCTATTAATGAAATTGAAAACATAACTAAGTCCTTACCAACAAAGAAGAGTCCAGGCCCAGACCTATTCACTGCAGAATTCTACATGAAACACAAAGAAGACTTAATGCTGCCACTCCTCAAACTCTTCGATGAAATTGAAAGGGAAGCAATTCTTCCTAAGTCATTCCTGAAAGCAAACATTACTGTAGTACCAAAACCTGAGAAAAACCCAACTAAAAAAGAGAACTATAGACCAATCTCCCTAATGAACATAGATGCAAAAATTCTCAATAAAATATTGGCAAGCAGGATGTAGCAAATTATCAAGAATATTATACATCACGACCAAGTGGGATTCATCCAGGAATGCAGGGATGGTTCAACATATATAAATCAATAAATGTAATCCACCATATCAATAGAGCCAAAAGTAAGAATCACATGATCATCTCCATATATGTAGAAAAAGTTTTTGATAAGGCACAACACTCATTCATTATAAGAATCTTACAGAGAATTGATGGTCTTTACCTCAATATGATAAAGGCCATCTAAGATAACCCAACAGCCAATATCATATTAAATGGCCAAAAACTGAAAGCCTTTACCTTAACATCAGGCACAAGACAAGGATGTCCCCTATGACCGCTCCTATTGGAGCTCCTATTGGCTAGTATTGGAAATACTAGCCAAAGCAATTAGACAAGAGAGAGAAATAAAAGGAGTAAAGATAGAAAAAGAGGAAGTTAAATTATCATTATTTGCAGATGATATGATACTCCACATAGGAGACCCCCAAAATTCCATTGAAAGATTCCTAGATATAATAAATAAACTCAGCAATGTAGCTGGATACAAAGTCAATACTCAAAAATCAATAGCATTCCTATACACAAACAACAAAATCACTGAGAGAGAAATAAGGGAAGCTACGCCCTTCACACCAGCATCCAAAAAAAATGAAATACTTAGGAATTAATCTAATGAAAGAAGTAAAAGACCTATACAGGGAAAATTATAATACTCTGAAAAAAGAAATCAAAGAGGACCTCAGAAAATTGAAAGACATCACTTGTTCACGAATAGGAAGAATAAATATTTTGAAAATGGCCCATCTCCCAAAATTGTTACACAGATTCAATGCAATCCCAATCAAAATACCACTAACATATCTCATAGATCTAGAGAAATCACTCCTAAAATTCATCTGGAACCAGAAGAGACCTAGAATAGCAAAGGCAATTCTAGCAGCAAAGGCAAGGCAGGAGGCATCACAATCCCTGACTTGAAATTATACTACAAAGCTACTGTACTACAATCAACATGGTACTGGAATAAAAACATCTGAAAATCAATGGAATAGATTGGAAGATACAACCACAAGTACAAACACACTCAACCACCTTATCTTTGATAAAGGGGCCAAACATGTTCACTGTAAGAATGATACTCTCTTTAATAAATAGTGCTGGAAAAAAATTGGCAATCTATATGCCAAAAACTAAAACTAGACCCGTGCCTATCACCATATACTAAACTAAAATCTAAATGTATCAAATATATAAATATTAAAACAGAAACACTAAATCTGTTGGAAGACAAAGTAGGTAGAAACTTTCAAGACATAGGGGTAGGTAGAAAATTCATGAACAAGAATCAAACCACATGGGAAATCAATAACTGGGATCATGTCTTATTAAAGAGTTTCTGCATGTCAAAAGAAACCTCTAGCACAGTGAAAAGAAAACCCACAAGCTGGGAAAATATCTTAGTAAACTGTCCCTCAGACAAAGCACTTCTGTCTAGAACTTATAAAGAATTAAAAAAAAATCAGACCCCTGAAATTCAAAGACCCAATCCAAAAATGGGCATCTGAGATGAATATACAGTTCTCAGATGAAGAAATATGAATGGCAAATAAATACATGAAAAAATGTTCAGCATGATTGGTCATTTAGGGAAATGCAAATTAAAACCACACTGAGATTCCATCACACTCCAGAAATAATGGCCAGGATAAAGAAAACTACCAACAGCAAATGCTGGAGAGGCTGAGGGGAAAAAGTAACTCTTCTGCACTGTTGATGGGAGTGTAGACTGGTGCAACCACTGTGGAGGTCAGTCTGGAGATTCCTCAAAAAGCTGGGATTGGAAGTCCCTTTGACCCAGCTATTTCACTTCTAGGCACATTACCAGAAGAACTGAACATCATAAAACAGTGATATATGTGCACCCATGTTTATAGCAGCACAGTTTGTAATAGTCAGATCTTGGAAACAACCTAAGTGCCCATCACCTGAGGAATGGATAAAAAAGTTGTGGTATTTTTATACAATGGAGTACTACTCAGCTATAAAGAATGATCACATTGAGATAGTTATAAATGGATGCAACTTGAGACCATACTCATAAGTGAAATAAACCAAACTCACATGTATAAACACCATATAGTCTCCCTAGTGTAAGAAATGATAAGAGTACATAAGATTTCATGGTAATCATGATTCCCCATTACATTGTTTTGAAGCCTTATAATGTTTTCATTCATCAGTTGGAATAGTTTAATTCTGTTTTGTTTGATTTTATTATATGCAACAATATGAACAGCTATTTTGAAGAAAATAAGACATTATGGCAGCCATTGCTGATTTAATATTATCTTGCTTTGAAGTCCTACCATGCTTTTGTTCTTCTATTACCATTAGTTCTATCATGTAGTGTCTTATTGGATTTTAATATATGTGATATTATAAACAAATGTTTTTATTGAAAATAAGATATTATAGTAGGCATTGTTCATCTTCTGTTATTTGGTTCAGAATGCCCTGTAATACTTTCATTCTCTTGAATGGTTTTATACTATTTTGTTATGTTTGGTATTATTGTGTGTGAAGCTATGGTCAACTATTTCAAAGAAAGACACATTATGGTAGCTACTGTTGATATCTGGTATCTGGTTGTCTTGTTGTGAAGTGCTGTATTGCTTACATTGTTCTGTTCTGATCTGATCTGCGTTATTCTATCCTCTTTTTTTATTCTCTTTAAAATAAAATAATAAAAAAGAATGTGACATTGGCATAATTTTTGATTGACAAATCATAATCACAAAATTAGAAAAAAGGAGAAGAAATGTAGAGAGGTTAAGCAGGTTACTCAGGTCACACTGCAAGGTGGGAAGCTAGGATGCAGTTGCAGCACAGGATCCTAAATACCACAATTACTATCCCCCCAAATCTGAATTATGTTAGACATAATGGTCCTGGAGTCAAATCTGGTGCGCAGCAACTATTTATAAAGTCTTTGCGTAACATGACCACATTCATTCATTTCAATACTGAGTATAGTAGCCGAAGAAAAATGGAGAACAGGAGACAATGCCTGTCAGGGATCTGGCCTAGATCCCCAATCTCCCAAATGAGTGTACAGTGAAGTCTTACATAAATGAGATAAGCGGTATCATTGTAGGGCTCCAGGAGGATCAAAACCCTCTACAGAGTTTGAGACTCTGGTGGTTAAGACAAGGAATGACTCTGGGCGGCATATTTATTTAGTGTTTAATGAAGCAGAGGGAAAACCCAGGAAACGGAATGGACTTTGTTTGGTTCAAGGACTTTGCCAAGTAACCAATTATGTTTAATTTAAGAGAACTATCTTATGAGAAGATCCCCATATTGTATTTCAGTACAGGAGTGAAATGCCTGCAGCTACAGTCTTTATTTAGTTAATTGGAGTTGGAGCCAGCTATCCTCTGCTGTAACCTTTATCTTGCCCTTTGAGGCATCTTTATTCTGAGGATGGCCAGGCCATGCTAAGGCCCTGCATATGTGTTCCATTTTCAGTTTCAACGGCTCCCAACAATTTTCAGTTTCAACGGCTCCCAACAAAATCAGGCCAACTCAGCCTGATACAGTCAAACAAAAGGACTTAACAAATATCTACAGTGTTTTAACCAAAAATAGAATACACATTTTTCTCAGAAGCACATGGAACTTTCTAGAATAAACATCTTAGGTCATAAAACATAGTGAAATCAACACAAATAAACTGAAAAAACACCCTGCGTGTTAATGGATCATACTAGACTAAAACCAGAAATTAACAACAAAATTAACCACAGAAATGATGCAAACATATGAAGATTGAAGGATACACTCTTGAACAATAAACAAGTCCCATAAAATGCCAAGGAAAAAATTTAAAAGGTCCTACAATCAAACGATAATGGGAGCACAATATAACAAGCCCCTGGGACACAATGAAAACCACTGAAAGAGAGAATTTTATAACTGTTAAGGCTCACACTGGATAAATAGGGCAATCCCAAATAGACAACATATAGTTTGAGGTCCTAGACACAAGCACCCTCCAAATTCAACACTAGTAGAAGGAGAAAATTGTAAATATTAAAATGAATATTAATAAAAATGAGACTAAATAAGGATTTTACCAGGAATTCATGTAAGAACCTATTGTAATCCAAACATCAAATACTGTAATCCAAGCATTATAATCCTTTTTCAAGGCTTCCTCTCAATCCAAAAAGTTATATTTGTGATCCTACTGAGACACTATTGGAATTCTGGCAAGTTCATTCAGTCTACCACCTCCAATGAAATTCACAGCAAGAGTGAAGACACCAAGACATATGCAAAGTTAAGGGTAGCCAAGGGGTCCTAAGTCCTATTCAAGAGAGGATGTGTGGACAAAGGCCTTGATGCAAGGCCTCTCCCAGAATTTATTATCTTGTGAAGAAGGGGTAGGGAGAAAAGCTTCTTTTCAATACGAAAGGCAATAAGCAGAAAGACCAGTCTGCATAACTTAATGGGCATAGCATATGAATGAATTTAGGAGGCTGTTGCTTCAGTTTCTGATATGTAAACTTTTGTACCCTGGGGACTCATAGCCTCTTACTTTGAGGCTCCCACCTAGTTGACATTTCTGGAACAGAGTGGCTCTGCCATCCTGCTGTGCTCAGATTTTTTACAGAGATCACTATGTGAGAAAACAGGACTGACTGTTTCAAAGATTACATATCAGTTCAGCTGTCCTTATTTGCAATGCTTAGAGCCAATTGAAGAGAGAAGGAAATACCATAGCCAGCTCAGTGCATATCAGCATATGGAAATAAGACTTGATTTAACTAATATTACCATGATCATTCTGTGTTCAAGGAGATGCATCCATGTAGTCTTCTACAAGAACCAGTGTTAAACTTTTTCCAAGTTTTTTTTAAATTGAAAAGAAAGGACACTGCCAAATTCACTACTGTAGCTAGCATTACCTGATATGCTAATCTTAACCCTTATACTAACCAATATATCTAATCCTAAACTTAAATCTAAAACTAAAGTTAGACCTTGTCCTTAAAACATAAAGTTAAACCTGACCATTACTCTAACCTTAACCTTAAACCTACAGCCTGAAATGGCCCCCAAACACTAATTCTAACAAAAACCCTAACTGAAATATTGAATCAAAGCATATCTCGAAAGAGAAGTCTAACCATGAACTCTAACCATAAAATTAACTCTGAATCTAACTCTAAATCCTTACCCTGAACCCTAACTACATCCTAAGACTCATCCTATCCTTAATCCTAATCATAGTCCTTATGCTAACCCTTAACCCTAGACCAATCACTCACATTCATGCTAAACCTAACCTCCAAACATACCTGCAAACACTAACACCAAAATTTACTCCAATTCCCCAAAACTTAACAATTAACCTAACCTCAACACCAACACTGATTCAAATCACACTAGAACCCCAAGTGCTACCTTAACCCTAACACCTACCCTAACCATAGAGCCCAACCTAAAACAAACTCTAACCCTAATACTCTAACCTAACCTTAATCCTAACCACTAACAACCACCTAAGCATAACCCTAACTGCCACCAACAACAGCAACCTAAACCTGAATCTCAAACACTGTGATGATGCTGTTAAAGCTTAACACTAACCCTAACCTTAATCATCATTCTAACTCTTGAACTAACTCTAAACACAACACTCACTCTTACCCTATCACTAAAACTCACCTTAATCCTCACAATAACCCTGGCACCTACATCCTCAGTCTCACTAACACTGTCCCTAAAAATCCTAACATTACATTTCCTCACACGCCAATAAAACTTTCTTCACAATGTGCTTAGTGGTGAAAATAATATACGACATGACCACTAACCAAAAAACTAGCACTAAAATTAGCAGTGAACAAATCCTAATACATTTAGCCCCAAGATTCACACATGACACAGGACCCTAACTCTGAACTTAGCATAAAAGATGTCAACCTAACCAGTTTCTAAACCAGCCTCATGTGATAACCATTCAATTCTACTTCCAGGACATGCCCTGATGCTCACTCTAAACCTAACCAGAGCCCTAGACATCACACTGCCCCTCAGCTGAAAACTTTACCTTATGCTTCACCCAAAACTAATTCTAATCTGTGGCCTGAGCCCCTCAACTTTAATAGGAAGAAGGAAGGCCTGGTTCTCCACCAGCTGTCTCTGCCCAAGGGAAGCTAGCTGCCCTGGGGTCTGCACCAGGATAAGAGTACAGGGTATGTTGGTTTGGGCATTTCCGTTTTGCAGCTAGCAGCAATTGGAGGGGACACGGGAGGGGGAGGACCCCAGGAATGACCTCACTTCCTTGACAACGCACCAAACAGAACCTAGAACCCTCGAGGCTGGTTGGCTACAGTTACTGGTGGAGAGACTCAACAGCCAGGAGGATGTTTTCGTGCTGTTTCCCAAAAGACTTAGGCTCAGGCAACAAGAGTCGGTGGGAGGGTTTTACTCGAAGGTTTAAAGTCTCAGGCCATCGTCAG